>PVJS01002230.1:8887-86795 GCA_004027185.1 Glis glis
AAAAAAAAAAAAAAAAAAAAAGAAGCCGAGCAAAAGAGAAACAAAGAGTCTCAGAGTGGGCTTAGTTAGTAGACATTCTCCTCCAGTTAAACAAAGCCTTGCAGAGACCAGTGAAATCTCTGCCTTTTGTCCCTCGATTGGCAGATCAGAAGAGTCAATTCTAAATTTGTCGTGTTTTTATAAAGCATGTTGACGTTCATTGAGTTCATGCCACTTCATTCCTAATAGAGATCATGGAGGGAGGGGGGAGGAGATGTTAGAAAAATCCTGGAAGACTGATGGTTTAATCCAAAACCAACTAAATCCACAAACGTCAGGGAAGTGAACAATACAAACATTAGCCTTGTTTTTTCAGCGGGCTGCAAGGTAGTTGATTTCCTGAAGTTCCTGGATCTTGGTCATTTTGTTAAAGTGGCCACTTGTATAGATCGAAGAGAGTCACCTTGTATTCTCTCCCAAAACGAGCTAGGACAAGAACTAAAGAGGACAGTTTAGAACAGAAGTCCTTTAGGCTCAAGCATGCCAATGTCACCAGGCTGTCATCTAGGTCTTTATTTGGACAACATGCCCACAACCCATCAAGATCGCAGAATAACTGGGGTCCAGCTCTGCCTCTCTGAGGGCAGATTTCCGTCATGGGGCAACTTCCTGGACCTAGGGGACCAGTCTCTGTAGATGACTGAAGAAGGATGCAATTACTCCCCTCCCCAAGGCTGGTGACTCACAGATGTCCTGTGACTCAGAAGAAGGGAACGTGGGGTGGGGCCTTGGAGTAGGAATCTGTACTCTCCTTGTCCATTCATTTGTGTGCTGGGAAAATCCGTGGGGCTCTGGAAGTGGCAGCCCTACATGAGCCACTAGGCATGTGCACTCAAGGAAACCACACCTTTCACCTTACTGAGGAAGGAAGACCCCTGGTGAGACTAGTTGAAGAAATGCAAGGAGTGACCTCATACACCCTGATTGTTGGGTGATGGCTTGTCCCGTGGGAGACAGCATCAGGGGAAAGAGTGACATGAGGACCCAGGGCTGCATTCAAATCCCTGTGGCTCCAGCACCTCTTGGCCTCTCTGAATGTTCAATACAACATCTTAACAAGGGACAATTCCTTTGTCCCCAAATACTGTGGAAATTATATGAAATAGATAATCTGCAAATACTAATTCCCTTTCCTTTCCCAGTCACGGAATTTAATTTTCCCCAGGGCAAAGAAAGAATTGAGCAGGAAAAGGCTGTTTAAGGAGGGTGGTTAACTAGACAGGGGAGGGGGGAATTTTCTGGAAATAAGAGAGCAAAACCAAGTGTCACTCAGGCGCCCTACTGTCACAGATTCCATTTAGTGCTTTAGAATTGTGAGACCAGTGTGTACTGGATGCAGAAATGACAACCTCGGTGTGTTAACCAAATGAATGAACATTTGCTAGAATAATTTATTTCCAGAATGATTTGTTTGGGGGGACAATTATCTATTAATATATGTAGGATTCACAAATGATATTTTATCCCCATAGTTAATTCAGGGAAGGGACTGCTGTTATCCCTATTTCCCAGAGAATTCTCAACTTGCCTAAGGCTTTTAAGGCCTCAATCCCTCCTACCTCCATGCCTGCTTCGGCTCAGACAAGAATGAGCTTGCCTTCCACTGACCTCCAATCAGAAACAATAAAATCTCCAGGCAAAGTTAATTGTAGTATTGCCCAAGCACTCCTAGGCCTAATAAATAATGAATGCTTATTAAAACGTATTGACATGATAAATATTTTACATGGTATGTTTATAACCTGCAAGCTGGGGCTTGGCGCTTTCTTCTCATTCGAAGTCCCTCCATTGCAGAGAAAAACAAATGAACAAACAGGTCTCCATGCAAGGAAGAGCAGGTCGGTGGGAGGGTCATATGCAAATGGTAGGTTCAAACTCTGTCACTGTTTCCCAAGACACTAATGCTGGAGGGCCTTGTCATTTTTCAGCAATCCCAGCTTAATTATTAGCCTGCAAGAGAAGACCGACGGCTAGCAATGGTCAGCCCTTTCTTGTTCAATATGCACAAACACTTACACCTTGGATTACACTTCTAATGCCTTGCAGAATGGCTCTGAATGCAAAGTTAGGCGACCACAGAATTGCAAAATTTATTTCCACGACATCCTTCTATTTTTCTAACTGTGCTGATTCGGCAAATCAAAGTAAAAGCCCCAAAGATAGAAGGCTTTAGCGGCTAATACAGAGATTTCTTATGGATGACCTGATCTTGTGTTTAACCCATCTAGTTTTTAATTTTAAATAAATTTGTCCAATTTATTTTTTGTCTACCATTCCTTTCAAGAGACAACCATAATTTGAAGTTAGCTCAGTCTGTAAGAAATCCTCACCCAAAATGTTTCGCCTAGAAATGACACAGAATGTTAGATTGAAGGTTCTTTTGCCTTTTAATATCACTCAGAAGAGAATATCGAGATAATTACAGGCAGGTTCTAGCAGGTGCACAGTCCTGGAAGTGGGGCCTTTTGTGGACAAGTATCTTCCTAGTTATTGCATTATATGCAAAGAAGGGAAGTGGGGTGTATTTACTATTGTGTTGCTCTCAGAGTTGATTCTAAATCAAGAGACAGAAACCAACATGAGTCAAGAATTCTTGAAAAAAAATGCCATCTCTTAGAGATCGCGTGTTTTTACACAGCCTGTGCGGAGGGGAAGCTGTGATAAAGGATCTGTAGTTTTCATTTGCAGACTTTCAGTTCTGCTCTAATTTGGTTGAAACCATTGGTTCCATGTTTCATTTCCTGTAATCAGGGTATCACTGAGACCAGCTTCTGAGTATCTCTGTGTCATCCTGATCCACCATGGTGGTGACAAGCCAGGCCTGCAGCATCTTCTGTGAGGGGACCCTGTGGATAGAGGACTCCAGTTCACTGTGTGTGGGGGGCTTTCCTGAAGGTGGGGTGAGCGCTCTAAGAGTGGGAAGTGTGTTCATGGTGTCTGGGCTCACTCCCACAATTCTTTCCAGAACCGAAGGTTTTGATGAGGAATGCAGAAGTTGTGAGTGGAAGAAAGCGCATTTCAACTGCACATGGATCTTTGGTTTAGACTCCCAGTGACATTCAGAACATGCAGAGGCACTTGACAGTCAACAGATGCTTTGGGCTCAGAGATTAAAATTTCCACAAAAAGAAAAGGAAGGAAGGAAGGAAGGAAGGAAGGAAGGAAGGAAGGAAGGAAGGGATGAATGAATGAATTTTTTTGCACTTCAAAAAGGAATGGACTAGCCATTACTAAGCCTTCACTGTTCTTTTTTATTTCTCGGCACTGGAGATTGAACCCAAGGACATTCTACCTCCGAGCTACACCCTCAGCCCTTTTTATTTTTTGTTTGGAAACAGGTCTTACTAGGTTGCTGAGAGTCTCTCTATGTTACTGAGGCTATCTTCAAACCTGTGATCCTCTTGTCTCAGCCTCTCAAGTACTGGTATTACTGGTGCACACCACCATGCCCAGCTAGTCTTCACTATTCTGCTTAATGCTAATAATTAAGTGCAGATTCCTTGGTTAACCCTAACACTGTTTGGAAATGTGGTGTGAGTTCTGAGAAGTAGAGATAGAGATCTTAGATCTGGAAGGAGCCTAACTCTGCTGGCTCCTCACATTCTTTGTAGCTCTTATCACCATTTCCCCTGATCCTCAACAGGACAGAAAGGTGTGAGAACACTTGTTATTGCTCAGGTGAGGCCTGAGAATTACATAGAACATCTTTGAAAAAGAAAGCTAAAGCCCCTTTTATTTATTTATTTATTTTTTTTTGTGGTACTGGGGATTGAACCCAGGGGCGTTTTACCTCTGAGCTACACCCCCGGCCCTATTTTTTATCCTTTATTTTGAAACCAGGTCTCACTAAGTTGCTGAGGGCCTCACTAAGTAGCTGAGGCTGGCCGCGAACCCGGATCCTCCAGTCTCGGCGTCCCAAGTACTGGGATTACCAGCATGCGCCACCACACCCGGCTCCCTTTTATCTTTTAAGAAACCCATGATCTCAGTTACCTAATTTTGGAGAAGAATGAGGGGTGCGAATCATTTGGGCACTGAGCTTTGTTCTGCCTGACACCTGCATTTCAAAGCCATCTTGGAGCAGCACCATGAGCCTTGGGTACCAACCTAGGGAGAGGAGCAGAGAGGAAAGAGGGCACGAGCAGGAAGGGTTGGCAGAGGATGCTGGCTCGCAGCACCCAGAGGGCTCCAGGGCAGCCCAGTCCTGGAAACGTCCCAGCTCCAGAAAGAGCGGGGAACTCAGGGGTCACTGATGGGCAGAGAGAACAGTGTTTATATGGATTATCGCCTACTCCATAGGCGATATCTGTGGCTAAAGTCTCCTGTCACTAGGAACCGACTTGGGGGACATTGGGAGGCATCACAGTGATGCATCGTTTCATCAGTCACTGTCTTCCTGAAACAGCAGACTGCACACTTTCACCACTCACAACTTTCTTTTTTTTCCTTCTCTCTCTCTCTCTCTCTCTCTCTCTCTCTCTCTCTCTCTCTCTCCTGCCTCCCTTCCCCTCAGGATTGGGCCAATGATTCTTCCATATGAAGCCAGACAGTCTCATAGGAGACAGACACCACTTAGTCTCACCTCTCAGACTCTAAATCATTTGGACTACTCTTTTAGAAATATGCTCTTGCCCTGTGTTCAGAGGGTTATTAGAGAAGGGTCTTTGGGCACAATTTACTCTTCTACAGCTGAGATACCAAAGCTCTTTTGCTAAATAAGCTATCTTCAGGGCCCTCTCTCCCTTCCTTCCTTTCTTCCTTCCTTCCTTCCTTCCTTCCTTCCTTCCTTCCTTCCTTCCTCTGTTTTACCCTCCCTCCCATCTTCTCTACCATCCCTCCTAGGAACACATGCTATGCAGTTAGATTGTCCAAACTTGAATCTTAGTATAGTCATTTACTATTCCTGGGAGGTTGGCTAGCTTATCTAACAGTGTATGTCTCTCTTCCTTCTATAAAATGAGGCACTAATTGTACCCACTTAGTAGGATTGTACTAACACAAAAGAAAGACCTAGAAGAATATCTGGCCAATAGGAAGTGCTTAGTAGGTACTAAATATTACCATTAATAACTGCTAGCTATTACTATTTGCTATATATTTAGTTCCTACAAAGGGCATGTCTATCTCTGATGTATAGGATAACACAAAGGAAATTATGCCCAGTGGGTGATCTATGAGACGCACACATGGGATTCAGCAACACTCTGCCACATGCAAAACATTAATTACTATAATATGAATGTTACGACAGAGGGGAAAAAATCCCCACAGTGTATAAAGGAAGGTTCCAAGGGAGAGTGTTTTGTACCTTTGTATTTATTGGGTGGTTGGGACCAAGAAAATACTTTTCTGTAGGGGTGTGGACTTACGTGTCTTACAGATATTTTTAAGACAGTGAGAAATAGTTTGGACTAGTGCAGGAAGTTCATCAGGGCAGAGTGAGACAGATGCATTTGGACATAAGAAAGTGGAACTGGTTGTGGAGGGTCATGGGCCTATATTTAGAGATTTTGAGTCACCCAGGAGTTTTCTGCCTTCCTCTGCTAAATGATTTCTGGGGCTGCTTTGAGCTCTTTATAGCCAATGGCCTTTTGGCTTTGTCCTGATGGGAATGGTAGGATTGGCGGGGTCTCTGGATTTCTTTTTTTTAGTTAGAGGACAATAATATGACAAGATGGGCATTGCAGAAATACTTATCCATCTGCAGTATACCAGGTAAACGTCAGAAACCAAAGGAAAGTGGATACTTATTTCATTTATTAAACACATACAATCCTCTTGAGATAGGTATTATAATGCATAGACTGCATGTAAATAGTCCGAGTTTCAGAGAAGCAAAAAGACTGAGCAGGCCGTGGGGGGAACCTGTCTGCAGTTTCCAGAGCTCAGCCGTTGGGCTGGGAGGGATTGGTGGGAGCCTGAATGTGGGTCCCAGTTTTCTCTGCCTTTCACTTGACTCAGGGCAAGACATTTTTACCTCTCTTTTCATCTGATGATAATTGCTTCTATCTCATAAATAAAAATAAATGTGATAGTATGAACATAAGTTCTAGACACTGTAGGTCAACCTGGAAACATCAGCTACTCTTTTAACCACACGGGTGGCCACTGAGAGAAGGAAGGAGGTAAGGAGGCCACCCGTGGACTGTGGGATTGGAGGGACAGGTGAGTCATCTTGTTCTATGAGGTTCCGAGAAGACGTTCTTAGAACGTCTTCTTAGAAACAGCCTTTTCTACTAATGATGAACAACTGCAGTTTTAAGGGTAACTTTGGAATATACCCTAAGGAGTCTAACTTGTGGTTGTATGGCACAAAAAGATTGGCAGGGGCAGGAATACACAATGCTTTGCGTCTGACACTTGTCAGGAATCTCGACCCATCATTAAGATGATGGTGTGTATGGCCCTGAAAACGAATGTGTGGTTAACATGGGGTTGCACCTGACATGGATGCACAGAGCCTCACAGGTCCAGTTTCCTATTAAGCATCCTTTTCAGTTTCCCGCTGTAGAGGAAAGTACAGGAGCGGGGCTGTGGTGAGCTCACAGAAGGAGCTGCTACAAGGCTCTGTAGTTGTTTCAAAGCAATGTGGAGATGGCAGAAATAAAACAGGGATGAGACCCTCAGCAACTTAGCAAGACCCTGTTTTGAAATTAAAAAAAAAAATGATTCCAAGAAAGGGCTGGAGTATGGTTCAGACAGAGGTAGAATGCTCCCTGGGTTTGATTCCCAATACATAACAAAAACAAGCAAGCAAACCAACCAACCAACAATCAGGGAAACATTAAACTACCTGAAGAAGTCTAAACTGGCAAACTAGAGACTGGGCTAGTCTCAGATGATAAAACAAAGAAAACTGACCAAGTCCCTGGGCAGCTCAAGCAGGAAGAGCACCAAAAAGAGACGAATCATTGTGGGTGTCGCTGCAGCTCTTGTTCTTTTGCCAGAAAAACACAAAGTTCCCTGTTCTTCATCTCCCTTCACTTATTTATTGGATTTTTTTTTTGCATTATTCCATTTTTGCTTAAAGTTCCAGAGAATAAACATAATAACACCATTGATTGAAATAATTAAAACAGATAGCTTCAATAATAGCAGAACCCAACTGCAGTAGAGCAGCTGAGCTCTCTTTTATCATTCTCCTGGGGTGTGGGGTTTTTAAAAGCCAGCTCAACTCCATTTCTTGAATACTCTGTGCTGCTGGGAATGGCTTTACTGTAATGGGAAAAGCTCTGGGCTTACAGTCAGGACCTGTCTTGCTCTCATCAGAAAAGAAGACCTGCGCTAGACAGCTCCCTGGCCTCTCACGTGGGACAGAGAGCCAGTCTCCCTTTCTGGGAGGAGAGGGTTATGTGTGTTTAATGAATTACATCATGGAGATACAGTACACAGAACCACCCCGGATACAACTCTGGCGTTTGCCTTTTAGTTCATGGGTGCTTTTTTTGTTTTTTAATTCAGGCAAGAACAATAAAATAATAGGAAATTCTGTTCTCCTTTTTATAGGAAACTGGCCTCATTGAGAGCAAAAAGCACTTGTTCACTCAATCAAGAACTTCAACCTCATGACGGAAAATAATAATAATAATATTTTATTATCATATAATATTTATAAATTAGAATAATAATAAGAATGTGTCCCTTCCAGTATGGAACGGGGCTTTCCCTAGGCAAATGCCAAGGCATTCAACTGAAGGCCCCTGGCTGAGGCGGCCATCAGTGTCAGTTCCTCCTTAGGGGAACGATGACCCTGGCAACGGAGCCATACTTTTCACAGGTACCACTCCTTTATCTCAATTGGGGCATCTTTCTTGCTGACTTCAATTTTTGCTCTTCATTAGGGATTTCTGTTCTCCTGCTCTCTGGGCAGTTGAATGAATGGGAAACTTATCCAAGAGAGTTCCTTCATAAAAACTTGGTTAGGTCTTAGTTACCCTTTGATCTCGACTTTTGAGGAATTTGGAGACTTTCGTTTCTCTCATACCTTCTGTCCTAGAGACGGCCTGGACATGTTCGAAACGGAATCCAGGATTGTGGCGATGGAAGAAATGTGGTTGTCTGGGAGCCCAGATCCTGTCTCCCAGGCCCCAGGACAGTTGTTGACAGTCGCCTTCAGTGGAGGCCCTGAGGCTGTACCCTAGATCAGCACATCCGCTCAGCTATCTACCGAGCAGGACCCACAGGATTACCCAGGGAAGCAACACTGGAAAGATGGTAGCTAGACACGGTGAGGTTCTTCCCAACCGCTTTGAAGCTCAGGAAATGATACACGGGCCTGGTTTCCAGGTTCATTGTTTGATTGGTGACTTTCAGGTCAGGCAGGAGACAGACCATTTCTGCCCATTTAATAATAGTCATCACCTGGCAGCTTATGTTAGAGCATCCACAATGGGGCTATTGTCTAGGGTCGTAGGAAAAATAAAAATATCTCCCCCACATATTAACACAATGCATCGAGATAAGTCTGTGTGTATAGACGGCCCCTTTTCACGCACTAGATAGTTAATCCAGTCCAATGGAAAATTCAGACAGTTGAGGCTGCTCGCTGCACCTCTGAGTCATCCCCTGCTAGCCAGAGATCTACGCGCTCCAAGCGCTTCAGCCTATCTCCGCTGAGTCAGTTACAATAGGTCCCATTTGAGACAGACAATGATTAGAAGGTTTGTGACTCAAACGGTGTCATGCATTCCCTTCTGTCTGCAGCAGGAAGACACTGCCTGCTGCCGTAGCCCAGACTCAACTTCCCAAGACAATCAACTGGATGCTTGAAACATTCTTGCAGAAATCGCAGCTGAGAAAGGATGGCAAGATAACTTTTTTTTAATTCCTGAATTCTATCGGGAGAATTGTTGAGAAACTAAGACTGCACATCTAAGAAAGTTCCCTCTCCTTGGAAGCTCTCAAGACAAGATGCAGTTTGAAGGGTTACTTCATGACCGGCAAGCTGTCCAACACGCATAGTAAATTGGAGCCTGCTGGTCGACTCAGCCAGGCCAGGCGGTCCTTCCTGAAGAGTTAGGAGTCTGTTCCCCATGAAGTGGCTCTTCCCCATGTGAGACCAAGCTCTGCATAAGCCCCAGCTTTTCGACATCGGGAGTCTTCCAGCAGACACCCCTGTTCATTTGCCAGGATGTGGGGATGAATAGAAAAACAAGAACTCTCCCTGAAAGTTTTAATTTTTTTCAATTCAAAAGATCCCAGGTAGCCGGGGATGCTGGTGCACACCTGTAATCTTGGGTGATTGAGACAGGAGGATCGCAGGCTCGAGGGCAGATTCAGCAATTTAGCGAGACCCTTAGCAACTTAGGCAGACCCTGTTTCAAAACAAAAAATAAAAAGGTCTGGGGGTGTAGTTCAGAGGTAGAATGCCCCTGGCTTCAATCCCTAGTACCAAAACAACTACAACAACAATAATAATAACAATATCCCTGGGGGTGTAGCTCAGAGGTAGAATTCCCCTGGCTTCAATCCCTAGTACCCAAACAATAATAATAATAATAATAATAATAATAATGATAATAATAATGACAACATTCCTGGGGGTGTAGCTCAGAGATGCCCCTGGCTTCAATCCCTAGTACCAAACAACAACAATAATAATAGTATCCCATGCTAGTATAATATTTTTGTGAGTTTCTCTGAGTTCTTGTTTTCATCCAATAATTCAGCTAAAAACTTAAAAGATAATAGCAATTATCCATTCCATGTTTATTATGCACAAAACAATAATAGGTATGTCTTGTATTATTTAGTAAAATACTTGGAAACTCTGATATAGATGTGATAGCACACTGCACTGCCAGCTGGGGAAACTGAGGCTGGCAAAGTGCCTGAGGTTACACGAAGCTGAGCCTAGAGATACATCGTTCTGCTCTCCTTGCAAATCCCCAAGTCCAGCTTTCATAGGCAGTGCTGTCTTCCTTTCATCTCTAACCAAAGAAGCTCCAAGAGCTGAATTCAGAGCAGTGGGTGGGATTCATTTAAAGGTCTAAGGTTGAGCTGGGCGTGGTGGCGCAGGTTTGTAATCCCAGGACTTGGGAGGCTGAGACAGAAGGATCACAGGTTCAAAGCCAGCCTCGGCAACTCAGTGAGGCCCTGTTTCAAAATAAGAAATAAAATCAGGTTGGGGGTATAACTTGGAGGCAGAATGCCTGTGGGTTCAATCCCAGTACCAAAATAAATAAATAAATAAATAAATAAATAAATAAATGCCTAAGATTATACATATTTACATCTACACACACACACACACACACACACACACATATATGTATCTCTGGTGTGTGTGTAATATATATATATATATATATTCCTTCTTCTGTGTATGCACACACTCTGTTATTCATAGATTCCAAGAGCCAAAGATGGAAAAATGTTAAAAAAATAACTTCTATATTGTTGCTGACATGAACTATGCAGGTAGGCCTACAATGGTTGCATCTGTACTGAACACCTACATTCTATTTTTTTCTTGTCATTGGTCCCTAACGGATACTATAGAATAACTATTTATATAATGGAAGTATTCACATACCACAATAGCATTTGCATTCAATTAGGCGGCATAAGTCATCTAGAGATGATTTAAAATATATGGGAGGATATGTTTAGTTTATATGCAAAAATGACACCATTTTATAAAGAGATTGGAGAATCCAGGAGTTTTGGTCTCCTCTAGAGGTCTGGAAACAAATTCCCTAAGGATACTGAGGGATTGCTATACATAATTTTTTTAATTGTATTTTTTGTGGTACTGAGGATTGAACCCAGGGGTGTTCTACCTCCGAGCTACACCCCCAGCCCTATTTTATTGGGAAACAGGCTCTCACTAAGTTTCTGAGGGTCTCATTAAGCTGCTGAGGCTGGCTTCGAACCCACAATCTTCCTGTCTCAGCCTCCCAACTACTGGGATTACAGAAATGTGCCACCACACCTAGCTTATATAATTTTATTATATATTTATACAAACATTTCCTATATGCATGAATCTTGCCCTTGCGTGTGTGTGTGGTGATGGATACCTGTTTCTACTCTGCGGAGGGCTCTGAGCACAGGGACTGACCTGGCAGCCTGTGGCCGCAGAGGAAGCAGAGTTCTTCCTGTCTTTCTAGGGCCCTTGAGGTGGAGCAGCAATTTCTCTAAGCACCTGTCTCCCTATTCCTACAATTTCTCTGTCACCTCCATCTCTATATAATATAGACCCAGAGTGTAGTGGTTTGTGTACAGGATTCTGCCTGAAGGGATATAATTTCCAGGGCAGATTTCTGCCTCTTTCCCATTGAAAGTAAGTCTGAGAAATTCAATGACACATTTTTGAGAAAATGCCAAAAACAGCAAAGTCAAATTTCGGATACCTGAACTTGGTCTGAGGTGAGTCTTGGTGTTTTTGTTTGTTGGCTTGTTTGTTTTGTTTTTGTTAGAGTGGGGCTAGTTAGAATGGTGCTGTATTCACATTCAGGGTGAAAAGATGAGATTGGTTTAAACAGGATACAAGACATATTTAAAAAACTCTTTTAAAAGGAAGACTAACCTGAAAGAAGATGTTCTGTGCTATTTTTAGACGAGGTGAGAAAAAGGTACTAGTATTAGGCAATAGAGATTCGTCCAGTAGAAAATGTATCTTTTTTTAAAAAGACTGTGAATAAATTTAATAGAGAAAATATACTCTAAAATAACTTCTAGCTTCCTCAGTAGTTTATACAATATTTATTACTGATAAATAAAAATTAAAGAATAATGCCTTTGAGAATATGCTATAATGGAGAAACTGGTACATCCTTCCATACAATGGTAATCGATTGGTGTAATATCTTTGGAAGCTACACCACTCAAAAGTATCTTATACATTATACAACTCTGTATATGTGTGTGTATATATACATAAATATGTATAAATATATATACACGCATGCAAATATATATATATATATATTTTCTAAGTCAATCATGTGATGTTTTACACAAGTAAAATATATATTTATAGTCTTTGTAAGTAACTTGATAGACTCCTCCAGGGAATTTTCATAAAAGTCAAACAATCTGGTATGATATTCTTTGCTCCAGTACAATTTGATAATACAAGTCTAATTTGTTTTTCCATTTTTTTTCTCCATTTCAAAGAAACTAAACAGAAATGCTTGGAACGGCCCTGGAACCCATGAATTTCTCATCTGAAAACTCTATGGCACAGGTACTGTGACTGATCTCAGATATTGAAAGAAATCCAACTGCAGGAATTAGACTTCACTGGACCCAGCAAAACATGCCACACAGCCTGGGTCTCACTCACCCTGGCGAGGCTGCAGAGAGCCTGTTCCTGCAGCCTGGTAGCCGGCAGGAGGCACAGGCCTCTGGTGCCCTTCTGAACTGTGGACGGGTGTTCCTCTATGTGTGTGGGGTGGTGCGTGTGGGGGGAGTGGGGGAGGAAGACTAAGAGGAAAATGTGTTCTCTTTATCAGAAACCATTTCCTACATTCCAGTGCGTTTTCTATATTTATCTACAACCTCGACAAAGTTTGACACAGGGAAGTAATAGAAACATAGAAAACACTCATCACTCGTGTTTATGAACAAAGGCAGTTGAGCTGTTTCGCTTAACCCACCCGTGTTCTCTCTCTCTGTTCCTCTCTTCCTCCATTTCTGTTCCTCCCTATCCTTTCAGTATCTCGCCCAAATCATCACACATTCACTGGAGGTTTAGGCTAAAATCTCTATACTATATAACTTGAGTATTTAAAGTATATTAATGGGGATGTGAGAGCAACAGGAGGCTTGAAATCTCTTTACATCACTCCCCCATCCCGAGACAGATAGATAGGTAGACAGGTAAATAGATAGACTGGTAAGTAGATAGACAGACAGGATAGATAGATGTTGGGAGCCTTGTTAGTCATCAGCTTTGAGGTCACCGTGGTCCTGCTTGGGAGGGGCACAAACTGCCCACCCAGGTGGAGATTTCTACATACAGACAAATCTCCAAGGACCATGAGACCAATAAGCAAAGACCCTGAACCCTGACGTCTTCCTTGTTTACCCTTTCCTTCCCTGATTCATCTGTGACTACCTTGATGCTTTCCTCTGACTCACGCCATGACTGCCTTGCTATATCCTGTGATCAATTATGTTAGTGAAAGGACAAGAGGAGAGATTTCCATCTCTCTCTCTTCCCCGGCCTTCTCAGTTGCCATGTTGACTCTGTTGTCATCCATGTGAGAGACTTCTAATCAATCAACCAACATGGACATCATCTGCAACAAATGGCGCTGCTACAGATAAATAAATAGATAGATAGATAGATAGATAGATAGATGATAGATGATTGATAGATGATAGATTGATGATAGATAGATGATAGGCAGATAGATAGATGATAGATAAATAGGTGATAGATAGATGATGGATGGATGGATGGATGATAGAGGCAGGAAAACAGATGGATTGAGAAGCATATAGCATGAGTTGAAAATGATCAGAGGAAAGCTAAGCAAAGAAGCTCCAAACTGAAAGAAAATTTGTTCTTAAATTCCTCTATTTTGACTACCCTTCCTAGTATCTAAGTAGTCGCAGGAAGTATGTCAATCAAATATTCCTTACAAAGAAATTTCAGTTCCTTTGTTAAATAAATATCAGTTATCAAAACAAAACAAGACCCTTGAACACCCAACTGTTTTCAGACCTTGCGCAAGGGCCAAATAACCCATGATTTGCTCTGGGAGAAAGGGCAGTCTTTCTGTTTCCTTCAGCATTAATTAGATCTGTGCGAAGCGCCGAGTGTCTGAGCCCTTGTCAAGATTGCCGGTGGCTGAGCCATCCCCCTTCCCTGGTGGCCGGGGCCCTGACCCCATCTGGGTGCCCACCAGCTGGGCTGGAGGTCAACTGTCAGCCCTAAATGGGCCATTTGCTTAAATTGTCTCCCTGATGTCAGTAAACTGCTGCTAAAGAGGCATGGAAATATAATTTTAGACTCAGTCTTATACCCCAAGGATTGTGTCAGGTTCGTTATCATTTTATTTCTCTCCTTAAAATATCTCTATAAACTTAATTAATGGAGAATCAGCTGTCAAATTCATCTTTTAAAATCAAATCCTGAGTAGCTGGATTTGGTTTCGTTTGGGATGTCTTGATGGCTCGGATTTTATTACATGAGGCTCCCTTACTGTTCTCAGCCCAGTTCCCTGACCGCTGTCCGAAAGCTCAGGAACAACTATTTTTAGATCCAGGCAAGCCCCAGAGAGCGTCAGACGGTAAATTATTAGCTGTGATTTTAAAAATAGACATGGAAACACTTCGGGAGTGTCTTATTTCTCCATAGCATATGGACTTGAATTTATATCCCACCTTGACAGGGCAAATCCCTGTAAATAGAACTAAGCCGACCACAAATGCTACCAACCTGTGATGTTGCTGGGTTAGGTGGGACTTTAAACCTCTCACCCAAAACATGGGTCACAGTGGTGGTTCACTGTGTTTGGGTAAATAAATGGTCAAGTTCAGGAACCAGCCGCCCTGTGTCTCACGCCCACGAGGTGAGGGCCTTCACCCCTTCTAGACAGACAGACAGATAGACAGACACACACACACACACACACATACACACACACACACACACACACACACACAGAGCCAAGGACGGTAGAAGCCACCGGCCAGATGGGAAATGTTCTTCTTCTATGCAGGGCTCTAGTGTTTATATTTTTTCCATAATGTTGATGTCAGAGGGCGACAGGTAACATTAGGAGTTAACCCGGATATTCTACATGAGTGAAGTTTACAAAAGTAAGGTCTTCTGCAAAACTTCTGCCACCCACTGTTACGTAGGATGCTTCACCGAATCAGAGAATGAGAGTGTCCTTCCAAACTCATTGTTCTACAGAAAAGAAACTGGGACCTGAGGATCATTAAGGGTTTTTGGCAAAGTGGAGGAAAAACCATGATGATGTCTGGGGCTTCTAGACTCTCAAAATAATGCTGTTTTGTTTGTTTGTTGTTTGGGTTTTGTTTAGTTTTTTTGTTTTTGTTTTTGTGTGGTACTGGGTTCGAACCCAAGGGCATTCTACATCTGAGTGACACCACCAGCTCTATTTTAATTTTTTATTTTGAAACAGGGTCTCACTGAGTTGCTGAGGGCCTGGCTAAGTTGCTGAGGGTGGCCTCAAACCTCCAATCCTCCTGTCTCAGCCTCCCGAGTACTGGGATTACAGGCATGCACCACCATGCCTGGCTAATAATGCTGTTTTGACAATATAAAATTCTACCTGACAGCCGGGCATGGTGGTGCACGCTTGTAATCCCAGTACTTTGGGAGGCGGAGACCGGAGGATCCGGGTTCGCGGCCAGCCTCAGCGTTCTCTCTCCCTGTCTCTCTCTCTCCCTGTCTCTCTGTCTCTCTGTCTCTCTCTCTCCTTAGTGAGGCCCTCCGCAACTTTATGAGACCCGGTTTCAAAAATAAGGTATAAAAAATAGGGCTGGGGGCGTAGTGTGGAGGTAGAACGCCCCTGCGTTCAATCCCCGGTACCGCAAAAAAAAAAAAAAAAATAAATAAATAAATAAAATAAAATAAAATTCTGCCTGTCTATGAGAAACAGTTGTTCAGTGTTGTTCAGAAGAACACAGAAATATTTATGTCATCAATTCCACAGATTTTTTTCGGGGGGAGGAAAGTTGAGGTAGTGAGACCAATGTTAAAAATGCTAGGCCAGGCATGGTGGCGCACACTTATAATCCCAGTACTTTGGGAGGCAGAGACCGGAGGATCCAGGTTCACGGCCAGCCTCAGCTCTCTCTCTCTCTCTCTCTCTCTCTCCCTGCCTCTCTCTCTCTCTCTCTACTTAGTGAGGCCCTCTGCAACCTCGTGAGACCCGGTTTCAAAATAAAGTATAAAAAATAGGGCCGGGGGTGTAGCGCAGAGGTAGAACGCCCCTGGGTTCAATCCCCGGTACCGCAAAAAAAAAAGCAAATTCTCTACGATCACCTGGGACATTTCTCTGTGGTCACTAGTCTCTTCTTCAAGATTAGCTTCTGAGGGCAGGTGTCTTGCTGGTGGGGAAGGCATTATTACAAATGACATTCTCAAAACCCATGCCAACTATTCTGCTTTCCAGAAAAGACTCACCTCTCCGCTGGCCTTAGAAGCTTTTCAAAAAGGAAAGAAGAAAAAACAAAGAGCAGCTTTCAGTTTGGTACATTTTTTTTTTAAGAGGAAACTGTCTTTCATGCCAGATTTTAAAAGGAAGGTGTTTTATAAGTGACAGATGCAAGTATCCACCACCATTGTTGGTTCAGCTTTAGGGAAGTTAGAGGTCAACTTCCAGTTGTTGACAGGGAGAGGTTTAGTGAACAACATACCTTTATCATTAAATATTATCTTGTAAAAATATTTACTAGGGTGGAAGCGGAGAACATGTGCACACCCATTTTGAAACAGCAATCCAGCTCCACAAAACAATAGTCAGGAAAAGACCTTATTTTTATGGCTTATTAGTGTACACGGATTTTGTACTTAGGGTTTGCTGATTGGCTTTGTCTCTTGTTTTGAACTTTTGATTTTATAGATTACTATGTTTCTTGGTCAAACAGAATAATTTTTATGGGTCTCCCAGATTTAAGCGTAAAGAGTTTTGAATTTATAGCATAAGTGTCACTCCTGGCAGTCAAACGTGATTAAAATCCTATCGCTATTTGGTAAGATTCACACTTCCCTCCAACTTTTTCTGGGACATCTTCTTTTGGCTCTGGTATTCACAGTGAAACAGCAAGGTCAACAATAAAAAAAAAAATGCAGTATTAGCTGGGAATGGTGGCTCATGCCTGTAATCCCAGGACTTGGGAGGCTAAGACAGGAGGGTTGCAAGTTTGAGACCAGCCTCAGCAACTTAGCAAGACTCACAGCAACCTAGTAAGACCCTGCTTCAAAATTTAAAAAATTAGTAAAATAGGGCTGAGAGTATAGTTTGGAGTTAGAATGTCCCTGGGATCAATCCTCAGTATCACAAAAAACTGGAGTATTAGGGAGCATTGTGATTTCCCATCCCCGGAATCCTGGACATTATACAAGACCCTTCTCAGTGGGAATTACAGTAAAAAATAAAAATGTGTGTAGCAGGGATGAGGAAAACTCAGCGAAGAAATAAGCCACATCCTTTGTCCCCTAGAAGTTCTAGAACCTGGCTATGTGGACTTTCTGCATGCACCAGGCCAGATCTCTAGGCATTGGGCTCAGGAGCATTGGGGTGCAGGCAGTCAGAAACTTAGGGCCACAGTGGAGGCTGCAGAGAGCAAGAGATGTAGATCCAGTAGCAATGTCCTCCCTGCTTCTACTCAGTAACTTGGAGACATAAATAGAAGGGGAAACGCAGCCTCCCCGTTGCCCAGCACATCATCCTGCCTGGTATTACCGCCTCATTCACACCAGGATTAGTGCATCAGCCTCTTGGCTGAGTCCTGGGCCAACGAGCTGTCCACATTCCGTTCCATCCTGCACACCAGTGCCAGGTTGAGCTTCCCCAGATACCACTTGCATCCGCCACCCTCCAGCTCAAAAAACAAAGCACATTCCTCTTGCCTGCTTCATCATGCTGCAACCCAACAATATTCAAGGCTTTGCATGGGCTCTGACTACCCATCTCTAAAATGTGCACCCCGCAGCAGGGAAGCTGGTCTCTGAGCCCCCTGTCCACATCCTGCCGATGACTCTTTGCCTAAGTCTCAAAGGGTTTGGTCAAGGCCAACCCAACCTCAGCCACAAGAGCCTGTGGACTCCCCGGAGCAAGACTGTGTTCTCTTCCTACACAGACATGTGCTGTATCAGCACCGGTGGTTTGCAAAGAGATGCCGCAGTCCAGAAGGCAGAGAATCAGCTGTGAATTTTTACTACAAATACTGTCACAAGTTGATAGTTATTAAAAGTTCCTTCTCCAAATTAAAAAAAAAAACAAGTTACACAGATCCAAGTACAAATGTCACCAAATATTTTAAGTGAAGTTTAGTGAAGACTAGGAGGCTCCAAATTAGAAGCATCTTATAGCTGGTGATGCAGTGTCCTCTGGAGGGAACAAGGCAGAGCCCTGTGCGGCCTTTTGTCTACATCGGGCACAATGTCAACTGCATGGGTTGACCAGAAGTCTCCTGGAGTCAAGCACTCCTAGGTCTTCTCAGCCCTGTGGCCTCAGGAGGAATGAGAGCATTTGACAGTGTGCATACTAAAAACAATGTGTATAGGGTGGGTAGAGTAGGTTTCAAAGATCCATCTATCAGATTTTGCATCCATACATGAACTTAACAATCTCTTTACTGTTAAGGTGGGAGATGGGCTCAGATGGTGAAATGACTTCCTTAAATGTCTTGGCAGCAGACCTGGAAATGGGACTGGGGCTTGTAGGATCCCATTCAAAGGTGTCCTATTACACTCTCATGCTTCTGCCTTACCTTTTGAAAAGTATTTAATTTATCTTTTATGTATGTAAAAGAGATATTGGCTATCAATATTAGACCGTGGGAAAAAAACGAATAAAGAGAAAGAAGGAAAATAAATTCACCACCCAGCACTAACCCTGTTTATCTGTCTCACCAAGTTTCTGCTTTGCTCTCCTTTCCCTTCATGTTGTACAACAGAATCTGACTTTCCAAACTGAGATCTGACCCTTGCATGATTTAATGAATATCCATTCAAATCTATACATATGGTTCTACATGACCACTTTTTAGGTTGACATGGTATGCTACTAAATGGATAAAATCTAATTAACTACATCATTTCCATCTTGATGGCATTTAGGCCATTTCCAACTGCCATTAGGCTTTTAAGGAAGATATTTTTCTCATCAATTTTAGATTTGTGTTTCCTTTACTCGTGAATAATTTCCAGAGACGTATTTTTATTATTATTTATTTTAATCGTGGGTATCTTGCTAAGAGTGATAGTGGTATCGTATTGTGTGCTAGGCTTGATTGGTTATAATGCTCTTTTAAGTACAAGATAAATTAAGTACGAGCATAAATTAACTCTTAATTTATGCTGATTTTTGTTCCTTAGATATTTGTCTTTAGCCCACCATTCCTGTTCGGTGACTGGCATAATGAGCCAGGCCTGTGAGACACAGAAGAAGGGTTGTCCCCCTTCTCACCTCCATCACCAGTTTAAGATGCAACTGGAGAGATAAAATATATACAGTGACACGTCTGGCAGGAGGTACAGGGGATTCTGGAAAATACTGCCCTTTCTTTGAAGACTAAGAATATTGTAGCTCATAGCATCATTAGCTGATAATATCAGTTTTAATGAGTGGATGACTGACTAAGCAAAAAGGATGGGAGCTTTTAACTCTATGAAGAGGATGCTGGGATGCAGATGGCCCTCAGGTGTGTGAGTATCGAATGTGTGTATATTTTTGTCAATGATGGTGGGTGAAAGAGCAAAAGGAAGTCCTTGGCTGGCTGGTCATATTCCAATGGGTAATACAAATGGGTGGTGATTTTAAGATTGTTTTAGAAGTAAATCCTACTATTTTTGCATCATAACTAATGAGGAATTTCATTGAAAGCCTGCAATGGTTTTAATACGGGAAAGTGAGGCAGGATAAAATAAATGCTAAACTGTCAGACTTCAAGATAAAGAACAAAGTCTTGTTGCTCACCCATCAGCAGCACCTGGAGAAAGCTGGTAGGGTCCCAATGAAGGTTTTTTAATGCTCCTTTAAGGGGATATTTGTCCTTCCTCCTAGGCATCGAAGCTATTTTATCACTCTACTTAGTACATAGTCCATTCAATCAGGATTATTGATAAAAATATTAGGCAGGGTACTGTCTTTGATTTAACCTTGTTTCTCCTCCCATAAATTGTACTTCTGGTATTGATGGTAGTATTTCAAAATGTCAAGTAGTTATTTATATTAGTCTGGGAGTTAATTGAGGAAAATACAAAGACAGAGAAAACAACAAGGAAACATAAAATCTATGGATAACTACTCCAGGATGGCTTCAAAGGAAAAATAAAAGAACAGAAATGTCAGAAAGCAAAAACTGGTGCATGCCGGTAATCCCAGTACTTGGGAGGCTGAGATAGGAGGATCACGGGTTCAAGGCTAACCTTAGCAACTTAGGGAGACTCTCAGCAACTTAGTGAGACCCTGTTTCAAAATGAAAAAATAAAATAAGACTGGGGATGTGGCTTGGAGGTAGAACACCCTGGGTTCAATCCCCAGTACCAAGGAAAAAATATCACAGGGAGCACTGGACTGTTTTGATGTGTGGGGGGCACAATCAGATGTACAGTTTATTAGAAAGGTACCCTGGTGTTGGTGAGGAGAAAATTTCTCCTCGGGGCAAGATGGCAGGCCGGAAACTCAGAAGGGTACTTCCTCAGAGCCGACAAGAAAAATGGAGACATGAACTCTAACACGAAATCATGAATGAGAAGAAATAAAGGGATTCGAGAGACACCGCAGTGGCGATTTTGAGAGAATTTCTTGATCAGTTGGATATGGGGGTGAAGGAAAGAAAGGAGGCAAGAATAGTCCCAGGGTTTTTGAAGAGAGAAACTGGGTAGATGGTGGGAGATTTTGAGAAAACAGACACTGAGTACGGCGCAAGTTTCAGAGCAAAGGAATGAATTTCATTTTTTAGACATTTTAAAGGTGAGAAGTTGCTGAACATATTAAGGGGAAATGTAAGGATACCATCAGATGAATATACCTGGAGCTCAAAGGAGAGACCTGAGACAGAGCTGGTAAGTAGATACCATCAGCACACCACTAGGGATCAGCTACGATAAATGGATGAGCTCACCCAGGAGAGTGAGAGATACCACCCAGAGAAATCCAATGCTCAAGGAGCGGGCAGGAGGAGAGAAAGACTAAAATTTAATGGAAATGGAGGGGTGAGAGTTTCAGAGCAAAGAGACTCATTAGCAGCATCTAATTTTGCAGAAAAAGCAAGTAAGATAATGCTCGCATTTTTTTTTTCTTCTGGTGGATTTGGCAACCAAGACATTACTGCTGAACTTATCAAGAAAGCTTGAGACAGATTCAGGAAAGAGGGGATTGAATCAGAAAGAGACTAAAAGCCGGGCATGGTGGCATATGCTTGTAATCCCAGTACTTGGGAGGCTGAGACAGGAGGATCACAGGTTCAATGACAGCCTCAGCAAGTAGTGAGACTCTCATCAACTTAGTAAGACCCAGTTCAAGGATGGCCAGCCTCAGCTACTTATTGAGGCCCTCAGCAACTTAGTGAGACTCCATTTCAAATAAAGAACAAAAATTGGACTGGGGGTGTATCTCGGAGGTAGAATGCCCCTGGGTTCAATCCCCAGTACCACACACACACACACACACACACACACACACACACGCAAGATTAAGAAGTATAGGTCCTGAGGATGATCAGCTCTGTTTTTCTTTAATTCCATTCAGATAAGGGAAACTGAGACAGGAGAATCTCAGGTATAAGCCTAGCCTCAGCAACTTAGCAAGGCCCTCAGCAACTTAGTGAGACCCCATTTCAAAGTAAAAAATAAAATAGGGCTGGGAGTGTGGCTCAGAGGTAGAATGCTCCTGGGTTCAATCCCCAGTACAACAACAACAAAAGAGCCCACCTGAGCCAGGTGAGATGGCGCATGCCTGTAATCCCAGTACTTGGGAGGCTGAGACAGGAGAACTGCAGGTTTGAGGACAGCCTCAGCAAGTAGTGAGACACTCATCAACCTAGTAAGATCCTATTTAAAAATAAAAATAAAATAGGGCTGGGAGTATAGCTCAGAGGTAGAACGCTTCTGAGTTCAATCCCTAGTATCCCCTCCACTAAAAATTAAAAAAAAAGGAGATGATATATAGTAGCTATCAATACTTTTATGTGTAAAAACACGATATAAAAGCATTTATCTGTATTTCACTGTTGGAATATGGTGATGGATTCTGACATTGAAACCATTTTGTTGAGGCACGTGAGTGACAGTACTGCCGCATATTTCCAGATTTTTCTTCCCACAGGAGGGGAAGATGTTTTTCCACATCCATTATTTGTTTATTTGTGCTGACCTCATCCTATCATACAAAACCTCTTAAAGAGACGCTGAGGCAGCGGCTGCCTTGCAATCCCCCCACCCTGCCATCTCTGTATAAAACAAACAAACAAACAACAACAACAACAACAACAACAAAAACATCTGAATGTCTTCGCATCATCTCGCTTCCTCCCCTGGCCTGCTTCCAAGCCATCGCCATTTTTTACCCTTTTACTATGCTGAGTTATTTTTCCTTTCACTTTCCAACTTTTATTTTCTGTTATCCCCAGACAAAAAGATAAAAGAGATGATCATTATATTTGAATATATATGTTGTTACTCATTTGGCAATCCTCCTGCTCCCCTCCCCATCCCTTCCTTTCCCATTTTCCTCCCTCCCTTCCTCTCTCCCTCCTTTCCTTCCTTCCTTCCTTCCTTCCTTCCTTCCTTCCTTCCTTCCTCTTGTCCTCCCTCCTTCCCTCCCTCCCTTCTCTTCCATCCCTTTCCTCCCTCTTTCCCTCTCCTTCCCTCCCTCCCTCTTTTATCTTTTGACATCTTATTGGACTATTCCATTATCGATCCAGTGAATTCTGATATTCCCCTACATTTGTTCTCTGATCTCCGCATCGCCCCGCCTTTGGGTTCACATCTTTTCATTGCACTGGCCTCACAACTCCTCTCTGGAAAGCTCCAAGTGATGAGCACAGAGGCAGCAGCTGTGGACAGCGATGGGCCTCCACATGCCCAGTAGATCTGGGGGGCAGGCTTCGCTGAGTGCTTAGTATGCGCTTTGCCCTGGGATAAACTCTGGGCAGGGATAGTATTAAAAAAAAGCCAAGACTTGGAAATAGCATCCAGTCCATTGTAGCAAGCAACACTACTTAAGCTTGTGGGATAATTAGCGAACATTCTAGAGGTTAGCACCAGATTGCAGGACATGTAAGCTAGCTGATACTGCTGTTGTGTACCCCAGCTTTCCTTCATTGAGTCTGAATTATTGGAACGACAGAACAAACTATGTAATTAGGTTTCAGACTGTGCAAGTGCATATTAAATTTTACTCACCATCATGAGACAGAAAATTCTCTGGCCAGGATCCTGAACCACCAATACCAAAACTGCTTCTATGGTAGACTTGCCCAAATGGGTTGGTTCCAAAGGAAGGACTGTCTAAGCCAAGAACACTCCTTAAAAAAATACACCCTTTTATTATCAGCTGGTGGCTCCAGCCTCCAACTTGCATTCTCTTGGAGATTTGGATCTAGATTGTGCAGGCAACAAGGACTATTTCAGGGGAAAACAGGCAGCCCTGAATTGCCTGTTACCAGCTGTGTCCCCCTGTGCTGCTGTATTGATTTCAGTTTGACTTTCTAAGGAAACAGGCCTTTCCCAAGTAGGAGACATTCACAGTCCATAATAGAGTGTCAGCATGAAGGAGAAACAGAAATTCCTTTTTTTCCCTGATTTGAAAATTTTATTTATTTTTAAAATATCTTTATTGGTGCCTCATAGTCTCACATCATCATGTAGTTCATAGTGATAGGGACATACATGCACACAGGAGCTTCCCCCAGCTCCCTCCCCACTCCCTCCTTCCCCCTACAAGATACTGAGATTGGCATTGGTATTCTCATATATGTACAGAATGTTAATAGAAGTGTTTTCTTCCTTAATTCTCCCTCTCCCCGCCCACCCTCCCCTAGACCATCTCCCTCATTCCACTGGAGTTTCTCCTCCATCATCTAAACTCCCTCTGGTGTCCCAGTTACTCCCTAGCTTCCACACACGAGAGAAAACATATGACCCTTCACCGTTCTGTGACTGGCTAGTCTCACTTAACATAATGTTCTCCAGGTTCATCCATTTTCCTGGAAATGGCATTATTTTGTTCTTCTTTATTGCTGAGTAGAATTCCATTGTGTGTATATCCCATAATTTCATAACCCATATATCTGTCGATGGACACCTGGGTTGATTCCATAATTTGGCTATTATGAATTGCTCTGCTATAAACATGGATATGCATCTATTACTATACTATTCTGATTTCAGTCCCTTTGGAAAGATATTCAGGAGTAGTATAGCTGGATCATATGGTAGATCCATCTCCAGTTTTCTGAGAGATTCTTAAAAGAGTGAACCTCTATGAACTTTACCATGCAGAGAAGATGAGGCCACATTCCTATGACATGGACCTATAATAGGGCTTTGAACTACCTTATTAGGCGCAAACACTTTATGCTTTATGCACCCCTTCTTCCCTTATTCTTTGTTGCTGCTTCTGCACACTACTGTTGCAAGAATCTGAAGTCCTGGATATGCGTGAATGAGCTCAGGAGAAAAAAAAAAAGCTCAGGTGATTAGAGTCGCATTGTTCTGGACTTCAAACATAGGCTAAAGCATTTCCTCTATGCTGTGCATTTAGTACAGCTCTGGGTATCCACACCAAAGTTAGGTCAAAGTCACATGGCCCGAATGATCCTCTATGTAGCATGAATCAATGATATGAATGTAGATAGGTAGCTAAGGCTCAGAGCTCAGCTCATTGTAACTTATGGCTTCTATTGACTTCTGATTCATGTGCCCTGGTTTCTCAGATTCTCTTATATAACTGGTATATGGTTTGTTCCAGTGTAGAAGAGTTCAGTAAAAGGATAGCCAACAAATGACTCAGGAAGAGATTGAAGGAAGAAGCAGGACTTGAAGTGATGGTGTTTAGACAAGCTGAGAAGCCAAGGATGGTAAGCGTTAGTGCATTTCTAAAGGTAGCATTAATGCATTCATAAATTCCTTCAAATCTCTCTCTCATACATGTATACATATATAAATCACATAAACATGATCCATAATCATGTTAGATAATTCCTATAATAAAACTTTCTCCCTGTATATATATTAAATTATATTATACATATAATTATATCATATATAATATTATAATTTAATGAAAATGCTAGTCCCTTCCAAAAATGCCCTTACAGACACAGCCAGAAGTAATGATTTACCAGCTACCTGGGCATTCCTTAGCTCAGTCAAGTTGATGCATAAAATTAGCCATCACACTCATGTTTCTGAAAAGTTGACTAAAGATCACAGCTTTATCAATCAAGTAAAAACAGTCTTTCAGTGTGAAATATCCTGTTGTGAATCTTCCTGAAGACCTTTAGATCATTCAGTGAATAATTTTGATCTAGATTCCTTATGACATCAACTACTTTTTCTTCCTATTGGCAATATAGCAAGAACTACCTCATAAAGACCATGAAAATTTGAGCCAGTGGAAGGTGGGGATTTGACTGCATTCTTCTAGCTGTGTCTGCAGCACCAGGATTCTTGTTGGATCTGTGTCAGAGGCTGGCACTTGATGAATGTATTGGTTGACTAAATGAGTTGGAGTCTTTCTCTGCGCCAGCCTCCCTGGATTTAATATGCATCTTACCATACAATCTTTACAAGTGCCCTATGAAATAGATGCCAACCGGCATAAAAAACAATGCCGATGCAAACGTACTATGGGTTTGAGTAACTTCCCTGGAATTATCCAGGTAGGACGTGATAAACTCAGGATATGAATCTTTACCTATTGTCTCACTTTATGACCAGTCTGACACAGCAGCTGGCATGTCACCTTGACTGATCATGAGGTTCCCTGGCTCAGCTTGTAAGTCATCATTTCCCGTAGGTTTTTTACATTGGTATGATTCAGTCTTTATGGACTCTTGTCCGGTTGGCCTATTTCAAAGTGTTACATAATGAACTCTTCTCTTTTATGAATGTATATAATTTTAGTAGTGTTTGGACTCTTTCTAAAAGGTAAGACTTGGAGGATTTGAGGACAGCCAGGTGAGAAGGAAGCTGGTTAGAAGAAACTTAGAGTAACATTACATTTTATTAGCTGAGCTCTCTGTTTGCTGGGGATCTCTCTCTTTTACCAAATGTGTTGATCAAGGTGGAGTAAAATCTTTATCTCTCAATACCCTGCCCCTGTGGATAGCAAATGAACTCTGATCTTTATCATAGACATTGCCGTGTTCATATTTATACAGGGAGGAGCTCTTAAACAAAAGTGCTTGTTGAATTTCTAACTGGGACAAAATATGCTGACCTTTATATTCTAAGTCAAGGGATATATTTGATATCACTTTTCATAGAATTATTATAGAGTAAAATCATTTTTCTCATTGTTCTAGCACTGTTTAGTCTTTATATACAACATAGCAACCATAAGAATAATCCCATGTTTGAAAACTTTCTTTTTTGACTTTTGGGGCTAAATTAATTTCTACTGACTATAAAACAATATGGTGTATTTTAGAAATGCAGAAAGACAAAATGAAGAAAATAAAACTCACTTTAAAACTTGTTGATCATGGGGGTGGAGTGTCTATGAATAATTTGTTATATTTCTTCCTATGCTTATGTCTATTATACTTTGATACATTTTAAGTGATGATTTCCCCCTCATCATTAGATTATAGAAATAATCAAATTATATTTTAGTATTTCCAGGAACCTATTTACTGTAGTAGTACAATACATAGGGGCTAGATTTAAATAATTATCTGTTCATACTTTTTGTCATTAATAACCATATAATTTTTTTTCTGAGATTCAGTTCCCTTATGTGACTAATAATAGTAATAGTCACAGTAATAGTAGTTACTCACAGGTTTGCTAATAGGATTGAGTAAAATTATGCATATTAAATTGTCTGACATAATACATGGCTCAATCTACATATTCAATAATGATTAACTATTTTAAAAACACTTAAAAAGAGTCTTAACAACACATGGTCCATCATATGGGCATACATTTACATATTTAGTGATTCCTTTCTTCTTAAAAATTTTTTCCCTAATTAAAAACAATTCTAAAAGAACAACCAAGTCTTGAATTAAGATTCTGATTCTATCTTTGGGAGAGATCAATAGGAACAGAATCACTATGTAAAACAGTGTGTGTCACCTTTTAAGAATATTGATAACAATTTGAAAATTGCTTTCCAGAAAGACTGTAGCCAATAACACTTGGGTTGGAATATCTGCTTCACCCCTCCCCAAGATGCCAATTAAAATGTTTTGCTAGAAAGGAATCAACATTCTTATAAAGAAATTAGATAGCAAAGATAAGAACAAGAAAATAAACATCTCTCATAATTCATAACTGCACATGAGAACAATTGCTTTTCTGTTTTTCTACTTGCTGGCTCTATGCATGTGAGCATTCTAATCTTTAAATGACATCATTTTATTAAAATAAATATCATTAATAGTGCTTCAAACCAAATAATTATATTACTTTTGCTTGTTTTTACTGACAGTATTTATTTTTAATAACAAAAGAATAATAACTATCTTTTTTCATTTAATAAAATAATCTAGTTACATGACACATGATTATTAAAGAAAATAAGTTAACATAGAAAAATTAAGATCATATAAAATTTCACTACTCTGGAGTAATCTCTTTGTTGTGTGTATTTCCAGGAATTTTTTTATTATATATTATATCTATATAAATATTTCTCCTCACAAATATGGGATTATAAATATACTGTCCTGTTACCTGATTGTTCAAATTTTGGCGAGGCATTGACAATGAACACATTTAAGTGAAATCCGTGAATAGATACATGATTATTTCCTTACAATAAATCTTTTTTTTTTTTTTTTTGCAGTACTGGGGATTGAACCCAGGGGCATTCTACCTCAGAGCTACACCCCCAGCGCTATTTTTTTATTCTTTATTTTGAAACAGGGTCTCACTAAGTTGCAGAGGGCCTCACCAAGTAGCTGAGGCTAGCCGTGAGCCTGGATCCTCCTGTCTCAGCCTCCCAAGTACTGGGATTACAAGCATGCGCCATCACAGCCCAGCTCACTACAATAAATCTTTCAGAGTGCGCTTCTTAGAACAAAGAATGTATTCATTTGTAAGGTTTTTAACAGGTATAAACAAATTAGTTTTCCTAATGGTAATGCTAATTGGTTTTCCCCACCAATTATATATAAAGCTGTTTACTTTCTCACAAGTAGGACAACATTGAACATTATAAGTTATTTTTAATATTTAAATTATGATAGGTAGAAATATGGTCTGGTGTTCCATAGTTCTTTCAGGCTAAATAATTTCTCATATGTTTACTTATAAGCCATATGTATTTTCTTTTTCTAAATTATCATCCATATTTTTTGCTTATTATTCTATGGTAGTATGCATCTTTTTCTTTTCAAATAATGTCAGTAATTTATAATTCTATGAATATTAACTTTTTCTTGCTCTATATGCCAGTTTTCTGTTTGCCTTTTAAATTCCTTATGAAAATGCTCAGGCACAGGGGATTTTAATTTTCAAGCCTCTTACTATTTCTGATAAACAACTTTCAAAACCAGCTTGGGAAATAAGCAAATTTTGATTTTTCACCAAAAAAAAAAAAGAGAGACAGAGAGAGAAAACTCTCACAAGACAAGTAGCATGTCCTCAGTGGAGGCAGTTTTTATTCTTTCTGTTTTTTTTAATCCTGTTTCAACATTTTTTAATTAATAAAGCCAGTGCTGTTGACTACATATTTATGTTTCTCCATTCTTAAATTCACACACTGAAATCCTAATCCCAAGGTGAAAGTCAGCCTTGGAGAGGTAAATAGGACATGAGGGTAGAGCCCTTATATTTGGGGTTAGTGCCCTTTATAAAAGAAGCCTCAGACTGACCTTGGCCCCTTCCACCAGGTGAGGATGCAGGGAGGCACCTGTCTGTGAACCAGGAAGTGGGCCTCCCCAGATACCCCATCTGCCAGTGCCTTGATTTTGGACTTCTTAACATCCTAGACCATATGTACCTGATGGTCATAAAACATTCAACCTATGATATTCTGCTACAGCAGCAGGAACAGACTAAAATAAGCAGGTGAAATATACACCACTGATGTGGGAAGGATAAAAGTGATTTTGGAGCCGGTGACCTAAATCGAAGTCTCCCCCCACTTTTTTGTTTTTTGGCAAGTAAGACAACCGCCTTCTCTCCATGGCTCACCCTGAAATCGGTCGAGAGCATGAGTCCTCTTGTTCCTTTTAGACAACTCCAAATAGGTCCAACTCCAGCAGAGCTGAGTGAGACACCAAGCTGCCTTTCAAAGCCAGTGACAGCGTACCAGGCTCACGGGATCTCCATAAAGACAGACCTCGTGTGCCTGTCTGGTGACTGACTGGTTCCGTAAATAATTCTAATCACAATTCCCATGTGAGTGTATCAGTATTATCATGAATAAAATTATTTTAAAGATCATTTTTCCATCAAGTGTATCAAGGGACAAAGAATTCTTTCATCTGGTGCCAAGGTGTGAGCGACTGATCCTGCAGGTTAGATCTCTGCCTTTTCTCATTGCAGTGACTTCAGAATCAGGGCTGCTGTCCTGTTTAGTCTCAGGAATAGATTTGAGCCAGCGCTTCAAGGTCTATGAATAAGTAAAAAATGAGGCCTTTTGCTTCCATTCCGTTACTCTAGAGTTATTTATTTTGATGGCTCAAATCTAAATATTTCTGATTACAAACAAACCACCCACACCCTCTTGTCTGATACCCAGTTACTTCTCCCCGGTATTATCTAGTGGCTCCCTGAGCACTGGAGTTTGATCACTTAGACTATAGCTATGGTACTCAAAGAAGTGCTAAAGCCAAAATGGTCAGTAGAAGGGTGTCTAAGGAGATCATCAGACAAGGTCGGGTGGCGTGGCAAGGAACCCCTTACTGCAACAGAGAGCCTGGTGGCTTACATAACCTGTGAATGGAGACTGGGGCAGGAGCAACTTCGAAAGGCCAAGGAGTTATTGGAAGAGGCTGGTGGAGCAGAAGGCAGGCAAAGCCATGAAGCCACTACTGTGGGTCCCCAGATGGGCATGGTATGTCCACCGTCAGTACCAACCAAGGGTAGATTTGATGTCACTGACATTTCCAGCCTGGAACAGACCATTGTGTCTTTCAGAGACCAGAACATGGACAGGGTGCTGTGTGTTCAAGGTCAGAGCATGGGTCTTCCATCTTCCAACTCCATTCCATAAAGACAAAACTGATATTTCATCAGGATTGTGCTTCTGAGTCGAGAGCTCTTGTCTCCTTGGTGGGTCCAGGACTGTACCAGAAAGATCTTAGGAAGAGGTCCAACATCACCCACGACACAAACTCCCACCATCCTGTGTTTTGAAGAATACTTGATGTGGATAGAGATTCTTCATGATTTACAAAGTGCTTATGTCCCCACGAACCCATCATGAATTAAAAATATCATAAGTGGAAAATGCACTTAATACATCTAACTGGCCACACGTCGTAGCTTAACCACACAGTATATACATGGGAGAGTATCATTCGTTTAGTCTCATGATCACGTGGTAGAGTGGAGAAGTGACCGACCGCCACTGCCCAGCACTGAGAGAGGGCATCATTCTACACATCACTAGCTCAGGAAAAAATCAAAATTCTAAACTCAGAGCATAGTTTCCACTGAGCGTGTTTGGTTTTGAAACATCAAAAGATCCAAAGATGAGTAAGTCAAACCACCATGCATTGGGTTGATCATCTTGCAAAAGCTCCTTGCAAGAGCAGTGAGACGGGTTCTTCTGCATCTCATTAATGATATTGTCAAAATTAAGAAGAAATAAATAAGCTGGGCATGGTGACGCACGCCTGTCATCCCAGTACTTGTGAAGCTGAGACAGGAGAATCGCAGACTTGAAGTCAGCCTCAGCAACCTAGTAAGACTCTCAGAAACTTAGTGATACCTTGTTTGAAAATTTAAAAAATAGGGCTGGGGGTGTAGTTTGGAGGTACAACTCCCCTGGGTTCGATCCCCAGGACCACAAAAAAAAAAAAGAGAGCAATTAGATGGACAAGTAAGATTAATTCTAAAACAAAAGACGTATCAGCAGGGATTTCCATAGTACTATTGATTTAAAGTTTAATTTTTAACAGTGCTGTAGGAAGCAGTATAACATATGGGGGTATCTGTTAACTGTTGCAGATAATGACCAACCCAAAACTCAGTGGCTGGAAGTCACCTACTCATTCAATTTGCTTATGAAACCTCAGTTGGGACAGCTCCTCTCCGCTCCTTGGCATCAGCAGAGATACCAGGCTGGAGCTAGAGATTTACTTCCAAAATAGCTCAGGGACAGGTAGGTGGCCTGGGCTTTCTTCCAGAGTGGAAGCAGGATCTCATTAGCAAATGCCTTAGAAAGAAGAAGCGCATTTCTTAAAGCCCTCACCCAGCAGCGGCAGGCATCAGGCAGTCACAGAACCCAAGGTCAAGATGAGGGGTCAGAGACCCACCTTAGGATGGGCCAACCAACAGAGAATCTTAGAGCCACTTTTAAAAACTGCCACTGTGGGCAGGAACATGGCGGAGTCCTGCAGCTTGGGTACGGACACTGGCTTTACAAGGACTGCTGCATAACCTGCTCTTCTTACCAACTACCTTCTGAAAGACCTGATGCTCATCTAAAAAAATGCATATACTAATAGGACCTAGCTCATAAAGTTGCTCTGGGAACTGAATGAGATCACCTCACAGATGTGCTTAGTAGAGTACTGGCACACTGCAAGCATTCAATAAATCTGAGCTCTTCTAATTTTTACACAGAGACAGGTAATTTGGTAGGCTTTTATGAAGGATGAGCTACCACAGTGATTTCTCCATCTTTATTCTCTCAGTTCCACTGGCCTGTGTCAAGCTCTGTGAGTAGGGACAAGGCGAGGCAGCTTCATATCTTTTTAAATGCTTTTATGGGTGCATTATAGTCTCACATCATAATGCAATTCATAATGATAGTAGCATACATGCACACAGCATTTGGTGGGCTTGCCCCCGGCTCCCTCCCCATTTTCCCCCTTCCCCATTCAGGGGAAGATTGACATTGGTATTCTCACATGTGTATATAACATCAATGGAAGTGATTCCTTCTTTGATCCTTCCTCTCCCCGGCTCCTTCCCCTAGACCCCTTCCCTGGCTCCGCTGAAGTTTCTCCTCCATTATCTAGATATGAGAGAAAACATATGACCCTTCACTTTCTGTGACTGGCTAATCTCACTTAACATAATGTTCTCCAGGTCCATCCATTTGCCTGCAAATGACGTATTTTTGTCTCCTTTATGGCTGGGTAGAATTCCATTGTAAGTATATCCCATAATTTTGTAATTCATTCATCTGTTGATGGACACCTATGTTGATTCCATAATTTGGCTATTGTGAATTGTGCTGCTATCAACATGGATATGCATATATTACTATACTATTCTGATTTCAGTCCCTTTGGAAAGATACCCAGGAGTGGTCTAGCTGGATCATATGGTGGATCCATTCCCAGTTTTCTGAGGAATCTCAACACTGATCTCCACAGCGGCTGCACTAATTTGCAATCCCACCAACAGTGTAGAAGAGTTCCTGTTTTCCCAACATCTTCATGAGCTCTTCATATGTGCAATTTCTCATTCTTAAGTTAGATGTAAAAAATGACATGTGTATGCTTCTTTGAAAAATACCTATTGGAGTAAAATGAATTATCTTCAGAATCCATATCATCCAACTCTAACACTTTTAACTGCACCATAAAACCTTCAGATTATTGGCTGGGATCCTTTGTGTGTGAAACTGAACAATGATGAGTAACTCTTCATTTCCTGGAATAGAAAATTGCTGCATGTTTTACAGGTTCTCCTCTCTCTCTCTCTCTCTCTCTCTCTCTCTCTCTCTCTCTCTCCCCCTGGTTCTGGGGATTGAATGCAGGGGCATTGTACCTCTGAGCTACACCTCCAGTCCTATTTTACTTATTTTTTAAAATTTTGAAACAGAGTCTCGCTAAATTTCTAGAGCTTCCCCAAGTTGCTACGGCTGGCCACGAACTTGCAATCCTCCTCTCTCAACCTCCCAAGTACTGGGATTACAAACCTGAGCCACCATGCCCAGTTTACAGGCTCCTTTATCTGAACTATTTATTAGCAGAATCTAGGAGAAGAAATTTGTATTTCTAAGTTAAAAAAATCATATCAAAAAAATGAAAACAAAACGAAAAAAATGCAAACCTGTAATTCTACATGTCATTTCCCTAGAAGATAAATGGATGGTCTGATTTAACAGACCATGGTATGAATTATCATTCCTTGGTATTAGCATATCTAATGAAGACTACGATGTTTAGAAAATATTGACAATTAATGTGTCTAGTAATTTGAATTTGTTTCAATAAACGTGAATATTTTCACTGGAAATACCAAGCTAATTTCTAGCTCGTTCTTTTCCTGAAAGGTTTATTTTCGCGTTTAATCTAAATGTGTAGTAATGGAAAATTTACAGGGACACTTTAATTCATGAAAAGCTAATAAAATAAAGCCATATTGTATTATAGTAGCAAGGCCTTCTTTGAATCTTGTTTTCCAGCAAGCGTGATTCTCTACTGTCACTTCCCTGTATTCACTCTGAAGGAACACAAGATACAAAATGTCCCTAGCAAAATCCTTGTTCACTTTACTATTGAATTTTAGTTTCAAATAAAAATTTTATTGTGCAGTTATCTTATCTCATCTAGCAATTATCACACTGCTTTTATTGATTGTGTTGTGATAAAGCCAAGCCTGTGAAATTTATGAGACCTTCTGCTCTAACGTCTGCTGGATAATGAGGTGATACCACATACGTAGAATGCTTCTTTATAAATTGCTATTTCAACATTTGGAAAAATAATCCATATTGAGTAATCATATTGCCCAAAGTAGTGATGAAGATGTGATATGGGGTGCAAAAGGCTTGCTTTACACTCTGAGCTCATAGCTCCTCTCTCATACTGTATAATTTCACAAGAATTACAAGTGAACTAAATGAAGAAAATTCAGAATTTATGGGGAACTTTAATTGAAAAATTAAGAAATAAAACCAATTCCCAGATGAAAATTTATTACTATAAAAATAGGATTTATTTCTATATCTATTACTAGTATAATACAATTTTAATCAAAATTTAGATGTATTTTCTCTGGAAATCTCAGAGATTTATTTTTAAATATGCCTTAAAAACAAGTAGACAAGAATTGCCAAGTGAATCTGTGAGTTTTGAAAAGGAAGAGTAATGAAGGGGAATTTAACCCACCAGGATACACAGATATATACATACAAGAAATGTTTTCTCATGAGAAATTTTAGATACAAATGTAATAAAATACATGTGATTACTGTAATGTGCATATTACTATAATGCATAACCCCCAAATCAACACTAGTACAAGGGCAAATCTATTATCTTCTTACTTTTAAGTTTTTTTTTAAATAACAAATCCAAATCTCCATTGTCCATGAATAGTATTAATCTTTAATTTCAAATCCAGTAAGTTGGGGGGTGGTATAAAAGAGTATATAGCTTTTAGTTATCTGAGTACTTAGCGTTGTGTAGATACACTTGAGGACTGGAGCTCAGCACTACAGTACTTAAAATGAGCACTAACTCAGCTGGGTATGGTGGCACACCCCTATAATCCTAGTATTTGGGAGGCTGAGATAGGAGGATCACAGGTTCAAGGATAGCCTCAGCAACTTAGTGAGGCCCTCCCTGACTTAGTGAGGCCATTTCAAAATAAAAAAAAAAAGAGGGCTGCTGGGGGTGTAGCTCAGAGGCAGAATGCCCCTGGGTTCAATCCCCAGTCCCATAAAATAAAATAATTACGACTTCATTCCTCAATAAAATGAATCAATGAGTCAACACTGTCCTGTCTTCCCAGTTTGGTAAACTGGGTTACTAACTTTTTAACATACTGCAAGCTGCATGTAGCACTTTGTCATGAGAGGGAACTTTTGTCATCCTATGGCTTTTAAACTTTGCTGGTTTCCTCAGAATTGTTTGAGAGTGCATACACATGGCAATCATAATATGGAAATGCTGTAAAATTAGTACATTCATGGATTTTTTTTTTTTTGCGGTACCGGGGATTGAACCCAGGGGCGTTCAAATAGGCCCCCGGCCCTATTTTTTTATACTTTATTTTGAAACTGGGTCTCATGAAGTTGCAGAGGGCCTCACTAAGGAGAGAGAGAGAGAGAGAGAGAGAGAGAGAGAGAGAGAGAGAGAGCTGAGGCTGGTCGCGAACCCGGATCCTCCGGTCTCCGCCTCCCAAAGTACTGGGATTACAAGCGTGCGCCACCACTCCCGGCGGATTTGTTTTGACAAGTGAGTGTGTTTGGTACAAATAGCGAGATCAAAATCTCTAAAGTGAAAATCCCAGATAAGTTGAGTCTGTATCAAACTGTATATTAAGATTATATAAAGCTCTTTGGAACTCAGGAAGACATTAAACAGGAATAGAGACTGAGGTAGTAATTCACTAATTGGCCGCCTTGGTAGCCTGAATGCATACCCCAAAGTGCTTAATGTATGCCTGGGGACAGGTTTAGGCACAAGAAATATCTGACTCGTTTTGTGTGGCAGTAAGCTCAAACCATTTAAGTCAAATTTATTTTATTAATTTAAGGGGCTTCATGTGTTCTCAAAATCACATCAAGCAACTTGTGGCTGGGATTTCCACATCCAGAAAAATTTTACGTGTGATATATTCATCATTGGATATGTAGGCTCTAATGCTCAATTGAGCTACAGGAGGAAAAGAGAGATGATACTTTAATCATTGATGTACTCCTATCTTCAACCAAGACTTCTAAAAGTAAACTATATTCAGCTAGATGCTGAGGATACAAAGACAAATAATTCTCCCTCTTCTTTCTCAGGGCACACATCACCTAGAAATAAATAAAACCACCCCAAAGTTATCCACTCTCCTTTGCAAACAGCAAAATACAAATACGAATTAAAAGACGATGCCATTTTTCCTCCAACCAGATTGGCAAAAACAAGAGTTTGACAATCCATGCCCCATAGAGAATCATGGGCCCCAGGAGGAATGTGTGCCAACGGTTCTAGCTAAATTTCTCACAATAAAAAGGAGATAAAGCCAAGTAGATGCAAATATCCACTGTAGGCAAATGGATAAATAATCTGTGGTTTATTTAACTATTAAATATGTACAACAGTAAAAATTAATTAAACAGGCATGTGTGCCTCAGCACAGATGAGTCTCCAACATATCACATTAAGCAAGAAGCCAGTTGCGTAGAAGAGAATTTCATTTTTATGTTTCAGTAACTTCCAAATGGAATAGCATATTGTTTAGGAACACATAGCACATTTGGCAAAACTTTAGGCGCAAGTATTAGAATGATAAACACAAAATTGAAGGCGGTGGCTATTGTGGGAAAGCAGAGACTGACAGCGAGGGAGATAAGGTGATTCAAACATCCTTGGCCCGGTTTTCTTGTTGACTCTGGGCGGTGCACACTTGAATATCCTTTTATTGCTAGTATTTAAACCATGCATACACAAAGTACATCCTAAGGATTATGTTTTTTTCTTCCAGCCCATGGAAGAACCCAGACAGGAGGTATTGTAATACCCAGAATACTTGCAATAAAAATCGATCAGATTCAAAGCAGCGTAAAAAAGAAAAAATTTACTATCCCAATCCAAAAGAAATACATGAGAAATACAATAACTAGGCAACATGAGTAGAAAGAATAGGTCAAATTTTAATATAATGATGTGTTAGAGTTCTCCAGAGAAACAGACCAATAGATTTCGAGATTTGTCATGTATTTCTGTAGATTACAAAATAGGTAATAAATATAGCAAATTGTGATTATAATACATGCATCCATGTTCCATTCAAAAAGAAATAGGTTTACACATGTGATGGGAGAAAAAGATTGAGCAATGTGCTATCTATTACCTATATATTTAAAATATTCAGTGATATTGAAAATGACAGTGCGGAAACAGGCAGACACACCGGGTAACGTGAGCAGAAAGTAACAACTTTAAGAGGAAATAACCTTTAATTTGAAGCAATCATAAGACAAAGGAAATTGTGATAGTCTAGAAAATGAATCAAAAGATGCAACAATTATGAACAATAAATCCTGAAATGCAGAAAGCAATGACTGACAAAATTTTAGGGGAAATACATTTTATTTAATTTATTTATTTATGTATGTATGTATGTATGTATGTATGTATTTATTTTGTAGTGCTGGGAATTGAACCCAGGGCCATTCTACATCTGAGCTACATCCCCAGCCCTATTTTTTTTTCTAGCAGAAAAAGGCAAAGGTTTTAATTAACTTAAGAAAGGTGGGGATACAGGTTGGGGGTCATCTAAGAAAGGTGGGGATACTGGTTGGGGGTCATCTAAGAAAGGTGGGGATACAGGTTGGGGGTCATCTCAAGAAGTGGTGGCGCATGCCTGTAATCCCAGCGCTTGGGAGACTAAGACAGGAGGATCGAGGCCAGCTTCATTGAGACTCTCAGCAACTTAGTGAAACCCAGTCCTATTTTTTGTTCTTTATTTTGAAACAGGGTCTCACTAAGTTGCGGAGGGCCTCACTATGTAGCTGAGGCTGGCCGTGAACCTGCGATCCTCCTGTCTCAGCGTCCCATGTACTGGGATTACAAGCGTGTACCACCATGCCTGGCTGGGAGATATGTTTTATTGAGAAATTTCTACACATTTGTTGGAAATTTTCAACTCGGTTCTACGAAAAAAAAATACAGTAGGCAGCAATAGCAATTTATAAAGGCATATGAAGCTGTTGCATGTCTTTATGGGTATGCATATTAATATACATTAACACACCCAGGTTATACCTAAACATGCCCATACACACATCTCTGTATACATCATATATAATTTACATTGAAAAACAGAAATTCATACTTTTCCAGACCATATGGAACATTCCCAAGGAAGACCCTGTCATAGGCAACTGTTTCAGTCTCTTCTGGCTGCTAAAAAAAAATACCATCAACTAGGGAGCTTATAAACATCAGCTATTTATTTCTCGCAGTTCTTAGCATTGGAAAGACTAAGACCTAGGTGCTGGCAGATTTGTTGTTTATTGAAAGCCCACCTCCTGGCTTGTCGACTCTTCTCTCCCTGTGCCCTTACATGTGAAAAAGGGCAGACGACCTCCCCCCAGCCTCTTTTATGAAGATTTTGCCTAATTACCTTCGAATAAAGTCCCCGCTTCCTATTGCCTCCATGAGTTTAACATAAAACTTTTATGGGGGGCACACAAACATTCAGACGACAGCAGCTACTCTGCATATCTTGATAAAATTAAGAGAGAAAAAAATCACTTTAGAGTCCAAATTTCCTAAAAATACAAATTAGAATTAATTAACAAATGAAATATTTAAAAAGCCCTTTGTTTTAAAAAAATCTAAATTCATACTAACCCCAAGTGCCTTGGATTAAAAAGAAAATCATAAGGACAATTGTGAAAATTGAATGAGAAGAATTGCTTACCAAAATTCGAGTGACAACAGTAAAGCAAGACTTATCTGGGAAGTTATTAGTTTAAATATGAGGAAGACGACTGCAGTTAAGCAGGCTAGGTTTTCAACTCTAAAAGCCAGAACAACACCAATAACAAAAAAAAAGCATCAGAATCATCCAAGAGAAGGAAGGGGAATGGGGTGCTGAATTGGGGAGCTGCAGTCATGCCAACAACCAGCCAACACGAGAGACAGAAGATTCTAGATCCAAAGTTCAGTTTTTGAAAAATTAATAATAGCTAGACTTCTAATGAGACTGATGAAGAGGGGGGATAGAAGGAGAGAGAGAGAGAGAGAGAGAAAGAGAGAGAGAATATGAGAACAAAACCCCAGAGAAACAGAAAATTACAATTACCAAAGAATAGTTAAGAATGCAAGAAGCCACCGGGCATGGTGGCGCACGCCTGTAATCCCACTGTGTGAGAGGCTGAGACAGGAGGATCCCAGGTTCAAGGCCAGCCTCAGCAATTTTGCGAGGCCCTCCGCAACTTAGTGAGGCTCTAGTTCAAAAATTAAAAAATATAAAATAGGACTGGGGGTGTAACTCAGAGGTAGAATGTCCCTGGGTTCGATCCCCAGTACCAAAATAAAAAGAAAAATAAATAAAATGCAAGAACTACAGGGCAAAAGCTTCAGGATAATATCCACAGATGAAGACAACATAATTAGGTTCAAATCTACTTGTCAATTAAGAATCCTCAGAAGATCCTGGCGTGGTGGTGCATGCCTGTAATCCTAGTACTTGGGAGGCTGAGACAGGAGGATTGCAGGTTCGAGGACAGCCTCAGCAAGTAGTGAGACTCTCATCAACCTGGTGAGACCCTGTTTCCAAATAAGAAATAAAATTGGGCTTGGGGTGTAGCTTGAAGGTAGAATGTCTCTACCTTTTTGTGGTACCCCAAGGAAACAAAAACCAAAAAGAATCCTAAGAAAACTAGTAGAGGATGTTTTTAATTCACTCGATTGGTATTTTTTAGTTTCTCCTACGTTCTAACATTTTCTATGCATTGAAATGTGGCTTGGAACACTTTATTTTCATGTCACGTTAATATTCTTGTAGAGAGATATAATCTTCATAGGGACCGTAGTCTACCCATTTATAACCATTTATTTAAACAGCTCATGAATGGCAAATTATACGACTTTCTCCGTTCAGAAGTTCTATCATTTCTATACATAATAACTTCACCATTTTTTGCCTTTGTATCAGCAAATATTAGCATATGTATTGAATGTTGTTTTAGACTGCTAAAATCAAGACTCGGAGTTATCAAATAAGCTACAACACTGAAGCTTTTAGAATTCAAATGGCGTAGGGCGTGTGTGCCTGTTTGCACGCATGCGCATACCCGTGTGCTTATAATTTGTTTGAAACATGACCTTTCCTTTCCTTGAAGAAGGACACGGGAAGCATTCCTAGACAGGCTCTTCCTATGTCCCTGGTTCAGTAGTGGCTCAAATCTAATTTTTTTTTTTTTTTGCAGGTGCTAAATAAAATCAAGAGGAAACTAAACAGATGGCCACACCTCCCTCTCCCCATCTCGGTTAGTCAGCTTGATTAAAATGGTCATTCTTCCAAAACTTGCATGTCTTATGCAAATGCATCAAATATTTCCACAAACCATATGCCCAGTATCCTAACTTCAGTGTGAGTAGATTTATGTGAAAAGTTAATATTGACACCCAATCTAATAATGCACACTCAGAGGTTTCAGTGGGATTCTGTTGGGGTGTGTGTGTGTGTGTGTGTGAGTGTGTGTGTGTGTGTGTGTGTTTGGCACACACCTATAAAATGCAGAAAATTCTATGCAGATTATTAAAATATTCAGTCAGTGGTGTATAGAACGAGGAACAATCTGTCCCCCAAAGCGGTTAACTGCGGACTTGACATAAATTACATGCTTATGCCGCATAGAATAAAATGCCATTTTAGCCTTAAGTAAAAATTAAAAATACCTGCCTAACTTAAAAATAATTAGATTTCTTTCCCTTTGTTTCTTTAATCAGATTTTAACCAAGATCCACTTTTGCTGGATATGTGTTGAGCAAGCAGGTCTGGAGCTTTGAATGAGTTGTCGGCTCACACAGTTTCTGCTCCGCTGGTTGACCAACTTGAAATGAGTTTAGTGGATCGGTTTTCGAGGGTAGACACAGCTGTGGCAACATAAGGGGAAAATCCATGTCTCCCTCCAAAACTGCAGAGGCGTACAGCCTGTTTCTGAGACCCTTACCTATGTCATCCTTATACATATAGAGGCAGGAACACTTCACGACTTGACACTTGGTTAATCAGACTAGCTCTTCTAAATATTCTATAAAACTTTAAGTATGAAAGAGCCTTGAAGGTATGCCAAGAATTCCTACTAGGTTCTAATTCAATGATTGGAATGTAAATTCATGTAGCACCTATGAATAGAGTGTAAGTTGCCATTGCTAAGTCTACTGAGTAAATCTATTTGGAGCTACTTTAAAATATTTGGGGGTACAAAATACAGACGAAATGAATGAATAAGTAACAAATTCTCGCTTGCTATTGTTTTCTGTCATTTAGCAGATAATTCACTATTCCATCTGATACAAAGGTTACTGGCAGATGAAGTGTATGGGTCTTTCTTCTTTCCTGTTTCTCCTATAGAATTACTGTAAACTTTAAGAATCTGTGTATCTATACCTAACTCTTGATTTCTCTGTCTCTCCTATCTATCTGTATCTACAATTTCTCAATTATATCTATCTGCCTATCTATCATCTATCTATATCTATCATCTAATATCTAGCTCTACGATTTATCTATTTATCTATTCTACTGATGTAACTGATGCTCACCTTCTACCAACCTAGTCTGGGGACAATCTCTCTAATCAGGGACACTTTACCATCAATAAGATTAACAGTAAGACAGGTGTAAAGGGAACACAGCACTTTCAGCTTGGGTGAGATACAAATGAACCTTGTTCCTTCTGGCTAAACTCTCCTAGAATTTTGCTCTTTAGATGGAACCACAGAATTCCTTTTATTTATTTATTTTTAATATCCTCTCATTGGTGCACTGTAATTATCCTAATGAGATTCAGAGTGATAGAGACAGACATGCACACAGCTCTTGGTGTTTCCCTCCTTCCCCGTACATACTGTTGAGATTGGTCGTAATAACTTAATAGACGTACACACAGAAGTCTTTTGAATCGCTACCTTGCTTCCGCTGTACTCCTTGATCTTATCCCAGAAATGACCAACCTTTAGAATTTTTTCATACGTTCCTTCCAGTTGGTGCTTCCTTCTCTCAAAAATTCCTCCTACCCTACCATACTGCACTTCCCAGCCAATTTTTTTTATTTAATACTCTTTCAGAAGGATGGAGGGAAAAGGCAGATTTTGAGTCTCAGGTCCCTGTCCATGATGAAGATCACAATATCTCATTCTATAGAAAGTGTGTGAGTATTAAGCTCAACAACTTATGTTCAGGCACTCAATATATATTTCCTATCCATATGAATATTGATACTTTGATGATTTGTTGAGCATTTGCAGTAGACATGTAAGAATTGAAAATGATATACATTTCTGGGAGAAAATACTCCTCCTGATTTCATTGACTTCTATTTCTAAATACTTTTCCAACATGTTGGTTAAAGTAGATGCCTACAGTTAGAAAATTCTAGAGAGAGATCGATGCTGTATGGGGATTCTTGATGATTAGGTTAATTGGGACTGTCAAATACTTTCTTAATTGGTCTGAAATAAATTACCAATGAGTTCTAAGGCAATGAATAATTTAGTTATTAACAAGAACACAGGTCTTTGGTACAGTCCTGTCCTAGTACTCTGGCACACGTCTCTTATTAGAGGAAATTATAAATTTACTCCCACTTTAAGCCTCAAGGCTAATTACTAGCCCTCCTTAATTAAAAATGTGCAATTTTTAAAGCAAATCTACATTAATCAAATATCTCATTAAAGTAAATTTTAAATGTTTTCCAAAATACACTATTAGCATCAGAAATATTGAACAATGTCCACCTTTATTAACTGATCAAGCAGTCCCCATTTAATGCCTATGTGATTGCTCTCCAACTAGTCTAAAATAGTAAGATAAGTCCTCCAAGAGTCAATAATAGAAACAGGCTATAGAAAAATCAGTGTTTTCCAACTCATTTTATTTTCTATCTTCCCATCCCTAAGTAAGGTTCTACGCTATAGTTTTGAAAAAGTAGATTATCTTCTGAATAAGAGGGAGTTCTTTTGTTGTTAATGTGTCTAGTTATTTATTCATGCCATAATATAATTTCTTTATCAGGCTAAAGCCCCTGGAATTACTTATGTTTGGAAGATTATAATCTTTTCTTCTTATGGGGGCTGAGCCTGATGGCTCACATTACATGCACACCATTACCTTGTAACTGATGCATTCAATGCAATTAGCCTCGTGTTTCCTAGGGTCTTCCGGAGATGGAGCACCTTTCAAACCACTGTGGTCACATATTTGGTTAAATCATCAATCTGTGGTCCCTTTGCATGGCTCATAATCAATAAGAGATGAACAATTTTAGTCACTGAAATTGTGCCACTGTGCAGACGTCCCAACCTCATTAGTTGGACCAGAAGGATAAGCAGGATAGGTACAAATTCAAAACATCCTTGGTCATACTGCACTGGCACATTGACTACTGAGGGTTTGCAAAATTTCTCTGAAGTCTGACATGTCCAAGTTAGGGATTTCAGAAACTAATTGCATTCCATAAAACACAAAAGGACTCCTGAGCCTCGGAGATAGAACCTCAAAGGATAACAATTAATATCATCTTTAATTTATTCTACTTATTTTTGACCTACCTGAGGCTTACAGGTTTAATATTCCTTCTTTGATGGCAAACCAAAGCTTTTGTCCTTGGCATACAAACCAGGTAGATAAATTCAGATTATACCTGTCTCCTTTCTAAAGGGAAGGTAGCTTCATCCTCCCCTGCCCCCTGCCATTTTCCCTAATGATTTCCACAATTCTCTTAACTATGAACTGATCAACCAGTCCCCATGTAGTGACTATGTGATTGTTCTCCAACTAGTCTAAAATAGTCTCTCAACTATGGAATGTTTCAGAAATCTCACCATCATATGGATAGAACCCCAAACCCAACTGTGACCCTTAGCTACCACCCCTGGGGAGTTCTGTTAATGTCTCTCCTGTCATGGGAGACAAGGACCCATCCTCATGATGGGGCTTAGGTCAACATGTCAAAAGCCATGAGCATTCCAGTGTGTCTGTGCGGCTTACATGTGAATTATTTAGAAACCACTGGGCATGTAAAATGGAAAGGCCTATATTTGGACGGTTCAAACTGGCAAATGTCTTGTCTTGTGAAACTTCCCCTGCTTCCTGTAATAGAACTCCACTTCTCTTCCAGAACCTTATGCAGAATGACTTACATAAGAAATGTGCATTGGGAGAGTCGGCCCTGGCATTTCATAACTCAGCTTTGGTAACCATGTGGCAAGATGATTCACATATTTTGCAAGCTAGTGACTTGTGATAATAAGTGGTATTAATAAATCCTATCAGAGCCCCGTATCTTATGAGCAAAATCGAGTAAACTACTCACACCCTCCGAATGTTGTGCACACTAGCAGATTATTGTGAAATGAATAAATACAGTTCCAGAGCAGGCTTTTATTGAACTGAAAATCTGGCATCCTTGGCTGTGGTTGGAGACTTTAGTCTTCTTGGTTATTTAAATGACATTAAGAAAAATATATCCCAGTACTTGGGAGACTGAGACGGAAGGATCACAGGCTAGAGATCAATCTCAACAATTTAGTGAGACTCCCAGGAACCTAGTGAGATCCTGTTTCAAAACAAAATAAAAAAAATTAAAAAAGAAAAAAAAAAAAGGCTGGGGTGTAGCTCGGGAATACGTAGAATGCCCTTGGGTTCAATCCCGAGTACCATCTCCCCCCAAAAGTATATATATGTATATTCCCTAAGTTGCTGAGGCTAACCCCAAACCTATGATCCTCCTGTCTCAGCCTTCCAATAACTGGGATATATATACATATCTGGGATCTCTCTCTCTCTCTCTCTAGAGAGAGAGAGATAGGTAGGTTGTGAAATGAGAAATCACTTTAATCATTATTGTTCTTTTCTCTTTTTTTTCTTTCTTTGTGGTATTGGGGATTGAACCCAGGAGTGTTCTAACTCTGAGCTACACCCCCAGCCCTACTTCTTTTTTTAATTTGAAATAGGGTATCAGTAACCTGGCCTCCTGTCTCAGCCTCCCAAGTAGTGAGATTACCGGTGTGCGCAACCATACCTGGCTGTGTTTTTTAGAACTCACTGTATAAATGTTGGGAACCTTAAATTCCAGATGAAGTGTTTGAAGTTCTTCTAATTATAAGTACTGGCCTGCTCTTCTCATATTCTGACTGGTGAGACTGCTGTGGCTCAGATCTGTCTCCATTTGGGGCCATCTCTCTCTTTCTATGGCTTTGGGTTTTCCTGTCAGTCTTGAGACTCATTATCTTCTTCTTATTATTATTCATCTCTGTCACATTTCTCCCTTACACCACTCTTTCTCTGCTCTTTGATGTTTCTGTTCATGTCCTGCTCAGGGAATCCCCATGGCTCTCCTCTCGGGTCATAGGCCTCTGCTGGCTGCAGGCTTCCACCCTGTTATCCTGTTACAGATTCCAGACATGACCACAAGTCAGCAGGATAACCGGATGGATTTTCAATAGCACCCCTGTAACACCCTGCAAAGAGAAGACACAATCACACAATGGAGCTGATGTCTGTGTAAATCTGGAACCCTAATCTAGCTGCTTCATTCCCTGCCTGAGACAGCGGCCAGCAGGAAGGGGCTGTCTGATATGCACACAGCAACCTGATACCTTGACTAGACCACTTCTCTGCAGCCCTGTGACCTACACTGCCAGGTGCCCTTTCACACCCCCAGGCCCTGGAGGTACCTGTTCCCTGAGCAGAAGAGAAGAATAGTTCAGTGTCCAGTTACCCTTGTGCCCCAGTCCTGCAAGGTGGTCTTTACCGTCACCATCTGACCTCTAAGCTATACCCCCAGTGTTATTTATTTATTATTTTGAAACAGGGTCTTGCTGAGGGTATCACTAAGTTGATGAGGCTGTCCTCCAACCTGCAATCCTCCTGTCTTGGCCTCCCAAGTACTGGGATTACTGGTGTGCAATACCACGCCTGGCCACACTCTTTCTTACTATACTGTGGTCTCTTACCCTGCCTTATATTTCTCTACCCAACCTTTAAATAGGGGATGAACTCAAGGATCTGGCCTAAGTCAGGTGATCTGATTTAACTTCTGTCCTTAAGGAGCATCAATGCAATACACGTGGAGCTTACAGATTCCTATGTGTAAGCTCAGACCTTGTCTCGGAGTCTCAGAAACGCACAACCATCAAGTTGTCCATTCCACTTGAGGGATCTAAAAGACACTTCCTCTGGGCATGTGCAGAACAAAGCCAGGCTCCCTCTTCCTTAGAGCTGCTCCTGCTCTAGGCTCCTTATCACACTCAGAGAATAATATCTGCCCAGCTGTACCAACCAGAAATCTGGAAGACACTCCCGATATTCAGCACCTTCCTTCCTTCCTTCCTTTCTTCCTTTTTGCTTCACACAACCCATCACTAACTCCCCCCTGGTTTTTACCTCCTAACTCTACCGTATTTACTGTTCTATATCTCCATTGCCATTTTATACTCTGTAAAGGCACCTGTTGTCCTCTGTCCTTTATACTTACTTTTGTCCCATTGGGATCTTCTGCAGGAGTGGCCTTTTTAACATGCAAATCTCTCATGTTCAAAATGCTTGAATGGCCTGGCGTGGTGGTGCACGCTTGTAATCCTAGAACTTGGGAGGCGGAGACCGGAGGATCCGGGTTCGCGGCCAGCCTCAGCTACTTAGTGAGGCCCTCTGCAACTTCGTGAGACACGGTTTCAAAATAAAGGATAAAAAATAGGGCTGGGGGTGTAGCTCGGAGGTACAACGCCCCTGGGTTCAATTCCCGGTACCGCAAAAAAAAAAAAAAAATTGCTTCAATGGCTTCTCAGTAATCTTTTTTTTTTTTTTTTTTTGCGGTACTGGGGATTGAACGCAGGGGTGTTCTACCTCCGCGCTACGCCCCCGGCCCTATTTTTTATACTTTTATTTTGAAACCGGGTCTTACGAAGTTGCGGAGGGCCTCACTAAGGAGAGAGAGAGAGAGTGAGAGAGAGAGAGAGAGAGAGAGAGAAATAGCTGAGGCTGGTCGCGAACCGGATCCTCCGGTCTCCGCCTCCCAAAGTACTGGGATTACAAGCATGCACCACCACGCCCGGCTCTCAGTAATCTTTTGATGAAGGTCAACATCCTTGCAGAGGCAGATGAGGCCCTACTGTCTTTGTCACCCCATCTCTCTCTTAGCCTCTCCCTCTCCCCACCTGGGTCCCTTCCCACTGTCCCCTCTCATCCTCTGGGGGTTTCCTTGGACTCAGAGCTCCTAGACCCTGTTCTCTCAGGTCCATGAAGTTCATAGAGTGCCGATTTCTCCAGACCTTAGGAAACATGCTGTTCTATTTCAGCCCAGGTCAGCCCTGGTCCCACAGGACAATGATGCCACAACACTGTATTTTTTTTCCTAGGAGGCACTATGATAACCACAGTGACATGTGATGGCTGGAACAGTTGCAACCCACAGGTTCACCCCATGGTATTTTTGCCTCTGCATTCCCAGTGCCAAATACTTATCCTCAGCTTCTAACACTGAGCCTGGCCCCTGGTAGCTATTCCACTGTTGTCCTTGGACTAGATGAACACATTAATGAATGAAAGAGGAGCAAAAGACAGGCAAAACCCTATTAAATGGTGAATTAGGGTTAGGCCAAAGTTTCCTGTTAATGCTATTAACATTGATAATACTCAAGTTAAAACTTTAATACTACCCAGGTTTAATAGTATTTAAAATATCTTGATTAAGAAATACCGATTGAACATTGCTGTTTGGGGTTGTAGATAGAATGTCCCCCTGGCCTGGAAAAAGCTCATTGATGGCAATACAAAAATGTTCAGGGGTGAAATAATTGGAGTATCAGGGTTCTAATCTCATTAGTGGAGCATTCCATCAATGCATGAATAATTTGAATGTATTTTTCGGTTGGTATGGTAGGGTGTGGCTAGGGGAGGTAGGTCATTGGGGGTGTCATCTTGGATATTAGGATATCCTTTGTCCCCGCTCTTTCTTTCTCTCTGCTTCTAGCCTTCATGATGTGGGAGCAGCGGCCCTCTGCACACATTGCAGCTGGACATGTATGCCTCGGAGCCAGACCTATGGACCGAAACCTCTGAAACCATGAGACCCAATAACCCTTTCCTCCTCTAAGTGGTTCTTGTCGGGCATTTTGATCAGAGCGACAGTAAAGCTAACTAAAACAATTGCTTTGGATCAGATAATTTGATGGGCCTTTTCTTTTTGGGGGTACTAAGGATTGAGCCCAAGGGCATTCTACCTCTGAGCTATACCCCCAACCCTTTTTATTTATTTTTTGTTTGTTTGGAAGCAGGGTATTGCTAAATTGTTGAAGCTCATTTTGAACCTGTGATCCTCCTGTCTCAGCCTCCCAAGTACTGGGATTATAGGCATGGGCCACCATGCCCAACCTTTACTTTTAAAAAGCATACCCCATTCTTGTCGTGTTCCTGTTTTTAAAGGGAATTCCCACAGATGAATGCCTTACAAAATTATGGGATATCCAAACAATGGAATTCTACTCAGCAATAAAGAAGAACAAAATTATGTCATTTGTAGGAAAATGGAAGGACCTGGAGAATATTATGTTAAGTGAGATTAGCCAGCCACAGAAAGTGAAAGGTCATATGTTTTCCATAATATGCAGAAGCTAGAGAGTAATTGGGATACCAGAGGGACTCCAGACAATGGAGGAGAAACCTCAGTGGAACCAGGGAAGTGATCTAGGGGGAGGGGAGGGGGGAGAGGGAGAATTGACTAAGGAATTACTACCATCAGCTTTGTGTACATATGGGAAAATACCAATGTCAATCTCAGTACCCTGATGGGGAAGGGGTACATGGGGAGGGAGCCGGAGGGGGCACCAAGTGCTGTGTGCATGTATGTCACTATCAACATAATTTACACTATGATGTGAGACTATAACACACCAATAAAAGTATATTATAAATAAATAAACAGTAAAAAAATAAGCATGCCTCAAAAAAAAATCACTGCACTTAAAGCCTCAAGCCTTGAAATCTTAGTATCTGCTGTTTTCTAGGAAGGTTGCTCACGTCAACTCTGATGTTGTTTTCTCAAAGTTTGCACCAGGAAAGAGCACAGCTGCCCTTGATCTCTACGTTCCCTGGCTGAGCTAGAGCTCGGCATTGGGGAGGGATGGGCCAGGTTGCAGCGAGGTTAGCGTGGCCCAGGTGCATGCCGGAGGAAGAAGAGTGACTTCTGCTTGCAGTGTGTCCTTGTCAGAAAAGACGCAGCTCCGGGGCGGCGGAGAGCGTGGGGACTCTGTGTGCTTCACAGTGGTAAGACATTCTTCTTCCTTTGCCTTTTTCTCCCTCCCTCTCTCTCTGAGTGCTGTCTTCTGGCGCCAAACTCTCTTCCAAGGTGAATTTGAGTGCAAAGGAAGATGTCTAGGGCAAAGAGAAATCATTCTGAGAACTGGCAGTTTGATGAAGTTTGATGGAGTTTTTGAAGATTATCTCTGAAAAAGTGCTATGGCTGAGATCCAAATTCTGCTGGCAGGCTTTCTCATGAGTCTTCAAAGTCCAACCAGGCCACATCTTCAGAAGAAGGGATTTGTAATGTTTTTTTTTTTCAATCCATTTATCGGCCCTTGAAGGGAAGAGCAACCCTAAATGTTTCCAGTTTCCACACACCGCCTTTTTAAGAACAGTAAACACTGAGTTAGCTCTGTCTTACTTCAGAGGTAATGTTGCCTAGGTCTTCCTTAGACAGTGATGAAGTTTACGTGTTAACTAGACTTTGGGGTTGAGCATTGCAGACACACAAGCATGCATGGGTGGACAAACACACCCAGGGGCTTGCTCACACACACACACACACACACACACACACACACACACACACATTGGACAGCCAACAGGCAGGAGTGTTTCCTCTGTAAGCATAGACAAGCATATGACAAGTGACGTGTAAAAATCCAACTCAGTTTTATTACATGTGTGCCTACTTCTGTTCGTATAAGTACATCAGATGAAAATACTGTTTTGCTCTTACATATTTTCACATTGAATGCATTTTCAGGTTTTTTTTTTTTTTGCAGTACCGGGGACTCAACCCAGGGGCGTTCTACCTCCGCGCTACGCCCCCGGCCCTATTTTTTATACTTTATTTTGAAACTGGGTCTCACGAAGTTGTGGAGGGCCTCACTAAGTAGAGAGACAGAGAGAGAGACAGAGAGAGAGAGAGAGAGAGAGCTGAGGCTACCGCGAACCCGGATCCTCCAGTCTCCACCTCCCAAAGTACTGGGATTACAAGCGTGCGCCACCATGCCCGGCTGCATTTTCAGTTTTTAAAAAGAACCATTACCAAGCACTTTTACAGGACATGCCCGGCTCTACCTGTCAGGTTGGAGTTTCGGGTTGGTGTGTCTCCAGACTGGGCCTTGGATGGCCATTCCCCAAGCTCCCCCCACTCTTAGACAGCCCACAGCTGATCTCTCCCATAGGCATTCATGTCCACTTCCAATCCATGAAATGTGGGGTTATCTCTTTTATACTTGCTAGTGCTAAACATGATTCTATTATTTTAAAAATATAAAACGAAGCTGCTCATGGTGGTGCAGGCTTGTAATACCAGTACTCAGGAGGCTGAGACAGGAGGATCTCAAGTTTGCAGCCAGTCTCAACAACCTTTTGAGGCCCTCTGCAAACTAGTGAGACCCTGTTTCCAAATAAAAAAAATAAAATAAAATAGGACTGGGGGATAGCTCAGAGGTAGAATGTCTCTGGGTTTGATCCCCAGTATCACACACACCTACCACACACACACACATATTGCTCATTGTAGAAAATTTAGAAAACAGGAAAACAAGAACATAGGTTAAAAAAATAATCATCAATCCACAATCATTCTTTTATTTAGTGACTATTTCCACACGTTTAAGTGTCTTCTACACAAGGGTCATGTCTGTCTTTTGCGTCACCAGCTCCTTCCTCGGGGTGTGATCATCTTGTATCAGTCATTCTTAACATTACCTACATGGAAACTTTTGCTTGGTTTCCCTAAATGCAACGTTTTTCTTTCTGAAGCTATCAAGAAAAGCCATGAATTGATATGAAAGCATTTGGTGCATGGCCCCAGCATCTTGTGAACATTTTCAGATAACTGGTTGTTTAGTTGTCAGGTTGTTTGGGATGAACTTGCATCTCCCACGTCCTCAGAGGGAGTAGAGAAGAGAGGGCAGCAGTAGCACGTCACTGTGGGTATGATCGATAACCTAGCAAAGGTTTCTGAAATGTGTACGTGAAATGACCAATACACTGATTGAAGTCATGTCTTGAGCAAATCTTCAACCTAGAATGCCTTCTTTATATTTTTTTAAAAAACGGAAATCAAGCCGGGCGTGGTGGCGCACGCTTGTAATCCCAGTACTTTGGGAGGCGGAGATTGGAGGATCTGGGTTCGCGGCCAGCCTCAGCTCTCTCTATCTCCTATCTCTCTCTCTCCCTGTCTCTCTCTCTCTCTCTCTCTCTCTCTCTCTCTACTCCGCAACTTCGTGAGACCCGGTTTCAAAATAAAGTATAAAACATAGGGTCGGGGGTGTAGTTTGGAGGTAGAACACCTCTGGGTTCAATCCCCGGTACCGCAAAAAAAAAAAAAAAAGGAAATCAAATTAAATCTTGGTCTAAGTAATCAAAAAAACTTCTCTTTCCTTCAGTAGAGGCTTATAATATTTCAGTTTGACCTCCCCTTACCTGTCAGCAGGCATGAATACTTACCCCAAATGTGTTCTGAGCTGCTGAATAATACAAAATCTTGTACACTCAGAAAAAAGCGTGCTACAGGAAACACCTTTCCTTAAAAGGGAAACCGTCCACTTCAGACATCTACTAATAGGCATGTTGGGGCTCCGCTTCATAATCCTCAACAATCTCCTAGCAAGATTCTTCTATATATGGTTTGATAAAAGTAGGACAGAGAGTTTATCTTTATTTTCCAGAAGAAAGTAGCTGCAGGAAAAACCCAGAACAACAAGCCAGGCATGGCCACTTAGAGGCCTGTAGCCTGTGGAAGACAGCTGTCTCTTGTCAGCCACGGTGACAGGCTTCCCACCTTATCATCCTTATATTTCTTCCATTTAGCAGCAGATTCAACCATCCCAACATTTCATTTCCAGGCAGACTTGTTTTTGGAGTTTTTAAATTAATTTTTATATTACACCAATTTTCCTTTTTGGGAAAAAAAAATTATTGGAGGAGCAGTGTCACTGCTGAGGTTAATCTTCTAGGAAAAGGAGCTCAAGATAAAACGAATAGTGTTAAGTTCTGCTGCCCAGAATTTTCTAGCCTCTTCTCGAAACACTAACCTGAAGATCCAGTTGCCTCTCCTGATTCTTAGATGAATTGCTTTTTTATTTATGGGGGTGGCAGAAAAGTGAAACAGCAATACATTTTGCAGACAATGTTCTGTGCTTTTAAAATCTGCCTTCGTTTATGATTGTATCTTGTGAGCCTTCAGGTGAAAGACACTCTGACCTCACCCAGTCTGAAGGCTCGTCTACACCCCGGGAAAGAGAGCTGGGAAGACTGCTCTCCCTGACGCTGGCGGTGGTCCGGGTCATTTCTGATCTACATGCATGCGCTGCTATGTCTACCCTCTTGCAGGGAGCCCTGAATTTCTATTAAAAACAATTATTCCTAGTTGGAAGGATTCACATAATGTCTGAGAATGTGGCCATAATATATACCTATCTTTGAATTTGGATAGTTTAATGTCCAAATACCCAATTACTCATTATTCGATGCTGCTCAGGGGAAAGATGGACAGTACTGAATGTTATTAGAGGAAAAATAATAATGTGATTATTCTACACTTTCCACATACTTGGTTTTCTTTTATCTTAGATAATAAGATCTATGTGTTCAGCATCACTCATTTCTTTTGTATTGTACCTTCTTGCCTATAAATGCTGTGATTATGTTAAGCAAGATCAGTCAATCAAAAAAAAGAAGGGACATATGTTTTCATTAATATGTGCAACCTAGGGAGTAATGGGGACACACAAGGGACTCCGGTTGATAATGGAGAACCCTCAGTGGGGCAAGGGAAGTGGTACAAGGGAAGGGGAAGGGCAAGAAGGAAGCGAATCAGTGGAATTACTATCATAAACAATGTGTACATGTGAAAATATACCAATGTATTCTCAGTACTTCATGTGGGTGGGGGAAGGCGGGGGGACACTAAGAGCTGTGTGCATGTATGTTAACATCAAATAGGTGTTCATTGTGATGTGAGACTACAATGCACCAATAAAAACACATTAAAAAATAAAATAAAATACCCACCTATACCTAAAAAAAAAAGAATGATAGGGTTAGTTAATCAACATATCATGTGAACACAATAATCCTAATTGGTGTTAACAATCTAGCCTTGCTTTATTAGCATGAAGAATAATAGAAATAATTTTTGATCACTGAAATATGTGGACTTTTAGATATTTTGCTGCAGAGAATCATCTAGAGAGACACAGGTCTTTCATAAATAAAGTATAAAACTCAGTCAGCCACTCTCCCCCCATGGTGCAGAACCGGAGATCAGGAGACATGCGATTTTTGTCTCTCCACTTTTGAAGGACGCTGCCTCTTGCAGAGCTAGATAATAGAATCCACTTTGGAAAAAACCTTTTTTATGATTCTGATTGGTTGCACCTGAAATCTGTTCCAGAACCATAGATATGTTGTATGACTGTTTACTGCTGTACCCCTAGGACTTAGTATCACATGCTAACTGTGATCTTCACTTCTACCTTATGCCATTACCAGAGACCATAAAGGTTGGTGAGACAAAAATTTAATTTTGAAACAAGAACCATCAAAGCTTGAACAAACATTGAGCACTGTAAACATTCACTTGGATGGTACTATTAAAGTAAGGATAAAAAATAAGGGCAGGCAGTAGTGCTATATTTATCAATACATTTTCCCATGTGATAACTACCTAACATTCTATGCAAGAGGCAGTTAGTTTATATCTAATCATCTTTTCTCATTGAATATGTTTCTTCTTAGTACCAGATGTGATTATATTTAGGGTTTTTATTTATTTATTTTTTTTTTGGTCATACTAGGATTGGAACCCAGGGGCTATATTCTACCTCTGAGCTATATCCCCTCTGAGCTATATCCCCAGCCCCATTTTATTTTATTTTATTTTTTTTTAGTTTGAAATGTGGTCTCACTGAGTTGCAGAGGGCCTTACTCAATTGGTGAGGCAACCGAACCTGCGATCCTCCTGTATCAGCCTCCCAAGTACTGGAATTAGGATATTTTCTGAGGATTATTTTGTTTTTTTGGTTCATGGACCCAAATGGTAGGGTTTTTTTTTTTCTTATAGCATTTCCAGCAGTCCCTTTTAAAATATTTCAGTCAACAAAAATATATCATATTTGGCAATCTACTTTGAGTTAAGTCAGTTTGTTAGTGTTCAAGGAGAACCATTTATGGGGGGTTTAATATTTAGGCAGTGACTTTTGCTTAAACTGCAATTGCCAAGTTCATATTATCATCGTTTTCAAAGACTCCTTTTACACAGGTAGTTCATGAATGGCTATGGCTGGAGGCTAAAAGCAAGCCGACTATCGTTCCCATAGGAAAACACCAGAAAAATCATTTATCACTTCATCCTTTTCCTTATCAAGAATTTCTTCTCACCGAATGACGCTTATCCCCGAGGCTCTTTGGAAATTGACAATTCAGGAAGAATCAATGGAGAGCTGCATTTTTTGATGGATGAACCATTAGAAAATTCTATGGCATTCTTCCCATGACCTTTTCTGGAGACAGATGAATAGCCTTCCAAAGGTTGCATTTTATTTTATGTTCAAAAGAAAAAAAAAAAAGAAAGAAAAGAAAAGAAAACTAGCCAGTCAAGGTGTATTAGAAACAACAGAGTAATGTTAGGTTCTTTCCCAACGTGAAAAACATAAATAAAGGGAGAAAGCAGAGTGACGTTTGAGACAGTTCATGGATGTGAAAGAGTGATGGGTAAAGATAGAAGCGTCAACATCAAAGGGCTCTCAACTCAAGAAACTTCTCAATTGCCTGAAAAATGACTTTCAACACAGCACTCCCTCTCACTTAGCTATTTTCATACCTAATAAATCTAATTTAGATATCGCCTTCGGCATGCACATCAAAAACTGTTCTGGTACCTACAGGGGCATCTCTGATTTCATGGCCCATGCAATATTACTACAGAAAAAAAGTTAAATATGTCAAAATGTCAACATATCAATGATATGATACATGGTATTTAAAAATATCAAGATTCATTGTGTGTGTGTGTGTGTGTGTGTGTGTGTGTGTGTCTTGCTTCGAACTGAACCCAGGGTCTTTCTACCTCCAAGATACACCCCCCGCCCTATTCTATTTTTTTTATTTGGAAACAGGGTTCCCTAAGTTGCTGAGGCTGGCCTCAAACCTGTGATCCTCCTGCCTCAACCTCCAAAATACTGGGATTACAGGTGTGCACCACTACACCAAGCTTATCAAGATTTAAATTATGTAAGAGCAGATCAAATGTGAGGGATGATTATAGCCAATGAGTCTAGAGTACTTCATAGAGATTCTTATCAGATTTGGGTATAGGGATGGAAAGCTAAATCTCAAAAGAATTTAAAAAATGGTGTAGAAAAAAGTGGAATGAATGAAGACATAGTATGAGGGGAGTGATTCTTGTAGTGCCTTAGAAACACCAGTAAAGCGCCGGGTGTGGTGGCACACGCTTGTAATCCCAGTACTTTGGGAGGCGGAGACCGGAGGATCCAGGTTCGCGGCCAGCCTCAGTTCTCTCGCTGTCTGTCTGTTTGTCTCTCTCTCTCTCTCTCTTTCTCTCTCTTTCTCTCTCCTCATAGTGAGGCCCTCTGCAACTTCGTGAGACCCGGTTTCAAAATAAAGTATAAAAAATAGGGCCGGGGGCGTAGTGCAGAGGTAGAACTCCCCTGCGTTCAATCCCCAGTACCGCAAAAAAAAAAAAAGAAAAAAGAAACACCAGTAAAGAGGTGATGAGATGTACATTCACATAAGCAGGTATTACGGTTAGATATAGAATGTCCCCAGAAAAGCTCATTCTTTAATGTTAGAGTTGATGTATTTAAGTCATGAGGGTTCTAATCTCATCAGTGGATAAACCCATTGTAATGGACTTACGGGGTGGTAACCTAGGCCAGTGGGGTGTGACTGGAGAAGGTGTGTCCCTGGGAGGGTGGCATTAGAGACTTTGCTTTTGTATTTGAACCCCCTTGCTTGTTTGCTCTCTCTTGCTTCCAGCCTCCATGATGTGATAGCAGAGCCTTGCTTTCCTCCTCTCCTTGCTTCCCGCTACCATGTTCTGAACTCCACAGACCTAGCCTCACATGGACTCATTCCCTAAATCTCCAAAAAACTTTGAGCAAATAAATCTTCCTTCCTCTGAGTTGTGTGGCCAGTCATTTTGCATTACTGCTGTGAGAATGTTGACGGAGACAGCGAGGGACTATCAAAGCTTTGTGTCCCCACATCTGGCCAAGAGTCTGTCAGAATTAGCATACCTTGAAATGTTCAAAATATAATTTTATTTAACTGATTGTTCCAGTTTTGGGACTTGGTTTCATTTTGCTGTGCTTTGTTTATATTATAGAGTTTAGGTAAATAGGAAAACTAAATCCATGTGTTTTACTACAACAACATTACATGCATAGATTTGTCACATATATTAATGTCTTTAACCAAAATAATGAAGCTCCTACTTGTTGAGTGATTACCATACTGTTAGCCACTTTACATGTCATATCTGAGTAATTCTTTTAGTAACCTCAGGATAAATGAACTATTATTTTGTCCACTTTACAATGGGAAACAGTGATCACAACATTCATGACAACAAGAATATTTAAGAAATCTTCAGGAATTCTTTTGATAATGCAAAACCTTGGTTTCCTATTTTAAGAGATGTGTTATCCATGTTTTTATATCTCTTATAATTGTCCTACTAAATTCACCACCAGCAAATCTCCCACCAAATTAAAGATGAAGAAATTGTAGTGATACTATTGTACTTTGAGGCTAAAAAATAGTCTCCAGGAAAGCAAAATTATACACAAAGAATCTACAAAAATAATTGAAACTGTGACAAAAACCACCCCACTTTCTCATGAGAGATACTGCCTGTGTCTACAAAATTCTAAAATGCTCAAGTTAAAAAAACAAACAAACAAAAGCAAGGAGTTTTCTAAGAATTAAGTTAAATCTAAAACATAGAAATCCATAACAGTGAGTATTTTTTTTCCAATTGGGACACTAAATGAATATCTCTACAACATGCAGAGGGGCTTCAGTGTATTTATGAGTGACTCAATGAATAGTTTGAAATGAGGGAAAATTCTCTAAGCCTAGATGTTCATTTTATTGATGTTTTCTCCAAGTCATTAACTAAAGTGAAACTCATTTTGTAAAGTGGAAATATTTCATAGAATTTAGGAGAGCAGATTTTTTTTTGCAAATTTTAAATCAGCTCTGTTTCTCTCTTGATCATCATGGAATCTTCAGTGACTGTGGATTATGAGCCAGGCACTTAGAAAAAAAGAAGTAAAACTAAGACAAAAGACTGTGCTTATGGGGCTCACATTTAATTTTAAAAAGCAAGCTTACAATGGAAGATGGTTATATACATGTGATTTATATGAAATGTTTTTCATTATGAGTGAAGATTAATGTTCACCCTTATAGTCTATGCAAGCATATTAAATTTTTCATCTACTTAGACTCCAGGGGATATTGTTTTATTGTTTTTTATAAATGTGATTACAAATAAGATGATTAATAATTCTAAAATTTTAAGGATTTGTGAAGTTATGAATACCTGGGATCAGCTGAGGCCCAGTGGTGCATGCCTGTAATCCTAGTACTTGGGAGGCTGAAACGGGAGGATCTCAGGTTCAAGGCCTGCATGCAGTAACTTAGCAAGGCCATGTTTCAAAATAAAACAATAAAATAGGACTGGGGGTATAGCTCAGAGGTAGAACACCCCTGGGTTAATCCCCAGTACCATATACACACACAAAAAAAAAAAATGAAGGAGGAGGAGAAGGAGACCTGGAAAGAATAGTCTTTTCTTCCATAGCGATACAATAGAAAAGGAAGAAATTAAGGACTAATGCAAGATTTAGTGGATAATATATTCCAGCTTTGGGTTAAAATACAGTCAAAAGCTCTGTAGGAAAAAGGTACAATCCCGGAAAATACTAAACAAAAGTAGCAGAACCCAGTTAGACCTTAACATTAAGAACCATTACATGAGCATTGCAGATATTAGAGTCACTGGATCTCTTATTGAACAGGTGGTCAATATCTATTTAAAGAAGTTTGTAAAAGGAGGGCTGGGATGCATTAAGTCTGCCCTCCAGTTCAAGGATCATTGGTTGTTGTAAATCAAGCTCTTATTTGAGGATCTCATCTCCTTCCTTTAGAATCTAGAATACTAGTCCTTTCTACCAATACTAGTCCTTTTAATACTAGATACTAGTCTTTTCTACCATTCTCTCTCAGAGCAGGTTAGGTGAATATGACATTATCCCATTACTATATTTCTAGTACTGATTTGTTCTAATCTTGTCTCATCCTCTTATATTGGCTCCCGAGTGAGCCTTTCCCTGAATCCATCTTTTTACCTAGATATCTTCTAGGAAAAAAAACCCTCATATTTTGAAGCAAAATTTTATAATCCTTGAGACCCTAGACTTTATTATAGTCTTAATGTATCATCTGTGTACAACACAGAGAGAAGTGTTTTATTCCTTCTGGGGTGTTCATAATGCACATTAATATATTTAAGAATGGGAGATCGCCTACAATAAAGGTGTACTTTTTAATCTTTATTTGCTCTTGCTTTTACACAGTTATATGAAAATGGAATAGTTTGATACAGGCAAACTCTCAGCATGAGTTCTACAGGTCACAGTTGGGGAAATGCTGAGTTAGACTGCTATGGTGTAAATATCATGCATACATCTTCATGAGCATAAGGAGGAGTTCTAAACACTGGGAAAGTTGTAGTCAAGAGAATAATAGTTTAGATATGCCAAAAAATAGTGAGAATATGAATATTCAGATTCCTTTTGCCATGGTATACCCCCTCCCCATACTTCAAGATGTTAGAATGACAAGCCAATACAATGTACATTCTAGAATGAGTTTAGGGAGGAGTAATGCCCAGGCCTGATTAGGTCACTTAATGTATTGGGGAAATTACACAATGGATATAATGAAGAAGTCTCAATAGGCTGAAAGAAAAGGTCAAGAGAAAAATTTGGGGGGCATCCTTAATCAGTTAAGGGGTGGTGAAAGTGGGTTGCCCGTGGCAGATGAAAAGCTAGATGACCGCCCTGGGTTTCTGCACAAGGAGAAATTCTATGATTACTGAGAGTCAAGTTAAAATCTTATTTCAGTCCTACTGCGTCTCATGTGAGTGACAGCCTGGTTCCTTTGCGTGAATTCTATTTGGGGAAGATGAGTAAAATCAGAGTATCTTCAAAAAAAGTGGGGGAAGCAGCGTGTTTCTCCTCTAACTCACAGAAAGGCTGCGGCAGGCATTAAATTTCAGGTGCTGTTTCATGGGCCGATGACTAATCATTGTGTGTCACTAGGGAACAAAATATAGTTTTATCCTTCTTGTGGTCTTATTTGCTTTGGAATTATAGGCTATGCTGGGAGATTTCTGGGTGGACTTAGAGGACAGTAAAAAGAAACCCATTAGCTCTCTGAGAACATGGGGCAGGCATCCTATAATTCGCTGTTAAGTACTACCCAGAAATCATATAATTATCCTGTAAAATAGCTCTTTCAATGAAATTAAAACATTGGGACATTTGTTGTATTTTTTTAAGAATGAATACTTAGCATACTATGAGCTATGTACAATATTTATGGCGTTCTATCTTTCTTGACCATAGCTCCCTTTGGAACTAGACAGATCTCACTGTCTTCTTTCTTCTGTTCTCCAGTGGTCTCCTTATTATATGCCCTTAAATACATCCTCTTATTTCTTTCTCACAATGGTGATGTAGGGAGCATTACCAGTATCATCTTCACAATGGTACAGACAGAAATCTCAAAAAGTCATATTGCTTGTGATGGCAAAGCCAACTGCTGTCCCCAGACAGAGACAGTTCCCTCCTGCTCTCCCTGTGGGCTACTTTCCAATCTTGTAAAATTCATCCTGACAAAAGAAATACACCACACTCCTACTTCTAGCCTCCTGATATATTCTCATGATTTGTATTTTGCACCAAACATCTCCCCAAACACATCTCAGATTATTCATCGTAAAGTGTAGCCTATGGCTAATTTGTTTAATGGTTTAGGTCTAATTCTATTAAGAAAACACACATAAATCATTTGGAAAATCACTCATAATAATGAAAAAACAGGGAGAAGATTATTCTATCATGGCTAATTTGAGAAAGTTGATGTTTTGGAGTTTCTATGTTTTCTTTTTTCTTCTTTAACAATCTCCATTTCAGTTTATTGATTTATTTATTTGTTTATTTATTTATTTATTTATTTTGCAGTACTGGGGATTGAACCAGGGCCATTCTACCTCTGAGCTACACCACCCCAGCCCTATTTTTTGTTCTTTATTTTGAAACAGGGTCTCCACAACTTAGTTTAGATTGTAAGAGATTAATGAAGTATTTATCAGGCCAGTTTAAGACAAGGCAACATACTGAAAAAGGAAGTAAAGAAAAAAACACTTAGCCCTGTTTAAGCAATAGTCTTCATCAAATTGGTGTCACCAATAAATACCTCTATTATCCCTTACTATAAAACTGTAAAGAGAAATTCATGTTTAATTTCGAATCCATAATTTGCTAACGCATTGACATAGAACTACTTGCTGTATGTTTTTAACATTCTAGTGTTTCTTATTTTCTCAGGATTTTTCCCCCCTTGGCATGAAATACTATTAACTATCATCTCCACTGAATAATTACAGATGGAAATCATCCAGTGGTGTGAAGGAGGACGTATGGCATAATGGTGGAGAGTTGAGCCACAGGGTGAGACCTGGGTTGTTCTTGCTCAAACCTGTGTCAGCTGACTATTGATGAGCACAATCTTCATTGTCCTGAAACTCAGCAGGGAGAAAAAGAGTGTCTGCTTCTAAGATTGCTCTGAATGCAGGCCCAACACTGCGTCATAGCTGGCTCCCTGTACTGTCCCCGCAAGAGTAGGAAACAAATGCTGATCCTATTGATAGCGCTAATGCTATGAGGAAGACAGCATGTTTCTAAGTGTCTGCTAGCTAGAACTCCATGATGGTTGACTTCTTTTCCATAGGATGATGGTAACATTTGTAAAAACTGAATTGAATACTCTGCTTTTGAAATATTTTTTTCTCCTTAAAAATGTATGCATATTTAAGCCAGGCGTGGTGGCGTACACTTGTAATCCCAGTACTTGGGAGGCTGAGACAGGAGGATCAGATCGCAGGTTCTCAGCCAGTCTCAGCTACTTAGTGAGGCCCTCCACAACCTAGTGAGACCCTGTTTCAAAATAAAGAATAAGAAATAAGCCAGGAGTGGTGGCGCATGTTTGTAATCCCAGTATTTGGGAAGCTGAGACAGGAGGATCGCAGGTTTGTGGCCAGTCTCAGCTACTTAGTGAGGCCCTCCGCAACTTAGTGAGACCCTGTTTCCAAATAAAGAATAAAAAATAGGGCTGGTTGTGCAGCTCGGAGGTAAAATGCCTCTGGGTTCAATCCCCAGTACCCCCCCAAAAAAATGTGTGCATATTTAACCCTTTTGAAAATATTTTTAAAAAAGTGAAATAAAATACACAACACTACCCAATCTCAAATCATTCTCACTGGTATATATTCCTTTCTAATGAGGGGAAAGTTCTTGACACTTTGTTGTTTTAAGAGTGTTCTATTCTCTGCCCTAGGAATAGCTCCTCCTATGGTAAATAATTGCATTTTTCCCATAGAGCTGTCATCTTGGTGTGTTTTGTATGGTTTGTTTAGCTTTCTTAGTCTGACACCTCCAAGCTCACCTTGAGAAAGACTTTTAGGCGGCTGGCCAAATTACACGCGGTGCGTCTATGTCAATATTTATTTTGCTGCTTCTCAGAGTCAGCTTGAGTTTTTCTCTTTTGCGATTCATCATTGTTACCTCAAGGAAATTTCAGTTTGAAAAGATCGTTTTTATATAAAACGGTGACGATTTTTGAATGTAGAAAAAAACCCACATAAACATTCTGAAAGATCCAAAAAATGTTCTAAGTAGAAAAGAGAAAGTGTATGCTCAGCTTCTACCTCATTAAAAGTGAAAATTATCTGATTAATGCATTTATTTTTATTTATTTGTTCATTTGTTTTTGGTGCTGGGGATTGAACCCAGGACCATTCTATCCTCCAAGCTACACCCCATACCTATTTTAAATTTTTTGTTTAGAAACAGGGTTCTGTTAAGTGACTCAGGCTGGCTTTGAACCTGTGATCCTCCTGTCTCAGCCTCACAAGTACTGGGTTACAAGTGTGCGCCACCATACCCTGTGATTTTGTTTGTTTGTTTGTTTGTTTTATAAGACTTGACCCTTGTATGTAAATTGGTAGAATTACAATCATAATGTGGATTACTGTTATTGTGGAGGTCTCTTTCATTTTTTTAAAATATACTTTTAGAGCCAGGTGTGGTGGCGCATGCTTGTCATCCCAGTACTTGGGAGGCTGCGACAGGAGGATCTGGGTTCGCGGCCAGCCTCAGCTACTTAGTGAGGCCCTCCACAACTTAGTGAGACCCTGTTTCAAAATAAAGAATAAAAAATAGGGCTGGGGGTGTAGCTCGGAGGTAGAATGCCCCTGGGTTCAATCCCTGGTACTGCAAAAAACAAACAAACAAAAAAAACCAAAAAACAAAAACAAACAAACAAACAAAAAATATATATATATATACTTTTATTGGTGCATTTTAGTCTTACATCATGTTCTGGTCTGTGTTCTCACTGTCATAATCTAAAGACCTGACCACATAACTTAGAGGAAAGAAGATTTATTTTCTTACAGTTTTGAGATCAGTCCATGTGAGGCCGGGGACCATGGATGTCAGTGCATGGCGGTGGGAAGCGGAGAAAGGAAAGCACATGGGCTGTCTTCACATCATGGAGGCCGAGAGCAAGAAAGTGAGCAGGGGGAGGAGGAACCATATATATAATCTCCAAGGCCGCACCCCCAGGGACCCACCCCCTCCAGCCAAACCCTACCAGCCTAGGCTACCAACCCACTGTAATGGAATTACAACCCTCATGTCTCAATTACATCAGCTCCAAACATTAATAAATGAGCTCTTTAGGGGACATTTTATATCTAACTATAACACATCTTAATGTCGTGCAGAGTGATAGGGACATCCATGCACATTTTGTTTTCCTCTTTTGGTACTGGGAATTAAACCCAGGAGAATTCTACCTCTTCTCTTTTGGTTCCTCTGCATCACATACATAGCCAATTCCTAAAGGAGCCATAGAGCAAGGTGGTGGGTTGCTCAGGGTGGCCGTGGTATGCCATTCCTCTGAGGGTCAGGTGCTCCTCTTGAAATGGGGACACCGACGTCCACCTTTCAGAACTGTTCTGAACAACCCATGAAACCCCACACATGAAACAATTAGCATAACGCATGGTGATGATGAATGTTTGTGTTATTATGACCCTCAACGTTAATAGCGACCCTTCATTTGCATCTGTATTTAGAGAGTACAGCATTAGACACGGTGGAAAATGCGCTCTAATGAATCCATCCTATGTTTTTAAATGCGATCTACCTAGGAAACCATAATATCGGATCGTCCTTTGCATTCGCCCAATTTATAATTCATTAACATTTCTATATCCGTTAGATGGCTGCTCCTCAGATTTCTGTCCTCCGCATGAAAAGCATGCATCTATCTCCCTCTTAAGATGAAGAGACAGAGTCTAAAGAGAAGTTCACAGTGCGATGGATTCATCTGTTTCTCCTGATTCTGCTTAATCACTAATCTACATTCCAGGAGTCAAAAACATGCCAGTCCAGAGAAATTAGCACCAGGTGTAAATTATTATCCTGTGGAAACAATTTAGGCTTACAGAAAGACAAAACCACTTCTGTAATAAATGTGAGAAACAGAGACTATAAGAATGCCATTCATAACCAGACAAATAGCTGAAGCAATGGAAATGAATCTATTGCATTTACTTGGAATCACTACGTAGAAAACGATTTTAATCGACTCCTGATGCTGTCAGTCAAGATCAAGTTTTCTTAGCCTTGTTGCTGACTTAGGTTCAACGGGACCACAGAATCATGACCCATTCAATCCTTGCTTCAGACTTAGTTAGCCAAACTCTTCCTGCTTAGGTAGTAATGTTCTTTACAAGTAAATACTCGAGTCCTATCCACTCTTTAATCCCTCTCCTACTCAGTTCCAAGTTTACTCTAATTTGGCTGTCTTTTTGGAATAATTGTACTCCCAAAGGAACTGAATACATTGACTCCATGCCCAAATATAATTCAACTATGAATGACAATGTAAAAAGCCAGCAGGTTTAGAAATACAAGGCTGCACAAACTCATAGAAGGAATGAGACAAATACTCTTGGGTGAATATCTCAGAAATAAAATATGTGCAGAGGAAAGATAAACATTACAAAATATGCAAATGTCTGAATTTCTGGCTCTAGTTAGTGTGAGGAATTAAAGGCTATGATGTGTGGTGTGAAAAATCCTGGGCTGATTTTTCTTTGTGATAGATGATGCTATGTTAATGACGAAGCATCCTTTTTAGCATGCTAAGGACCTCACAACTGTCTCCCTGCTACTTCTATTTTATCATCTCAGAAGCATACAAGACAAATAAATAACTCAGGAAGCTTAACCCTTCTGTACAGCTCTTGGAGATGTACTGATGAGACTGGAGCCTAATTTATGTTGGAACCTGCTAAACAAAAAGCTGGCCAGGCAATTGCCGCTGGGATAAATATCACATAAATATGATAACGGAGGAGTCAAAAGCAAACACACATAAACTAAGTTCAAAAATGTTAAATTATTTGGGTTTTTTTGGGGAAGAAAAAACATATTTGGAATGAGCAGTGTTTTTGCCATAGTCAGGCTTCTGCCTTCAGCGACACACAAAAACGGATCTTGCAAAGGGCAAAGGTTATTTCCATATCACCAAATCAAAGAGGCATTTTTCAGTTCTCATTTTCTCTTGAATTTCCAGCAGCATGTGATATAATTGACAACGTCCTCCCTTCTTCTATGGTCTCCATGCTATCCCATTTTTCTTAACACCTCTCTGGATGATCTTCCTCTGACTCATTTGCTGACTTTTTCTTACTGCGTAAACTTTAAACATTGATTTTCCACTAAGTTTCTATCCATGCTGGGGGCTTTCATGATCATATAGTTGGGGATGCCTCCCTATTTGAGATTTTTGGCTTGGACCCATATATCTAAGTGTTTGTTAGACATTTCCCTTTGGATAGCTCAATTCAACAATTTGGATAGACTCAAATTCAACAAGTCACAAATGAAACTCTGGATTTCCCTGCATCCACTGGCTTTGAGTCCAAGACTAGCTCTCTTTAAAGTTTCATACTTCAGGAAAGAGTATATTCAATGACCTGTCTTCACTGGATGTTTGAGGAGAGCCTTACCACTCAACAGCAAAGACCATACTTATTCCTCCAAGCCTTCCTGTACATTATTATTACTCCAGCTATTAACAGGACAGCTGAGCCTTGGAGAGTGGACAATATCCAGGTTTTCTACGGGTCATTAGATAATAGCTGTGGTAGGATGTTAATCCCCAAACACATAAAATATCATCATAGTTTGCTCGCCAAAGAAGGGATTAAAGCAGGAGATGAAATGTGAATTCATGGCATGAATTTATTTCCCAGTGGATCCAGTTAGGTCATGGGTTTATCTTGTGACTATTTCCAAAGTCTTGGAGGCTATAAATATATTTAACAACTGTCAGAATGCCCACATGGGTCTTCCTACCACTGGAGTAAGGATTATTATGGCAGGAAGGACTCAGATGGAAGTTCCTGGAAATGTCCTCATCCTTAAATAGTAACTGAAGTTGTCTGGGAGAGTAGCAGAGTTTTGTGCCTCTATGAGGACTTCAAGATACAGAGGTGGGAATTCCTTTCACACCTCCATTGAACTTGCTTGTTCCCCTGGCAAAAGAGCCAGGAGGGTTTTAGGGAATGACTAGGATTATCACAAACTTAATCAGCAGTGATAGGAATGTGTGATAGGTCCTGTGCCAGATGTGGTTTTCTTCATGGGAATAAATCAACATAGCTACTGGCTGCCAATGTGCACCATGCACCCACTGATTGAGTAAATACTCTCTTTGCAATGCTCATCAATAAAGATAACCAGACATGCTTACCTTCATCTTCCAGGGAAGCAGTAACCTTGAGTGCCTTACCCCAGGGTTGTGGATAACTTCTGACTTTTTGTCACAGTGTAGTCTGGAGGAACCTTGCCTATTCAGATATCTCACAGAGTATCATGCTTATCTATTAGACTGGTAACTCCATAACACCATGCTAAATGGACCTGAGATGAGGTGTTTATAAGTAACCACATTGTGACCAAGAGAAAGATCCTTGCTGTGGACATTCAGGTGTCTGGCTTGTTAGAGAAGCTGCTAGGGTTCCAAATTTCTGGGAAGGTGAGGAAGTATCTTTCAGAGTAAAAGGTCAGTCCTATGGGCATAGCCCTCAAAGATCTCTGCATTTTGGGGAGACATATATCATATTGGATTTTGCTTCCCTGCTCTATTCCCCAGGAAGTCCTCCAATCATGTGGGTGAAGAATGTGGAGCAAGAAAGGCTCACCATAGATCAAGATGTGGAAATCTCTTTCTACTCAGAGAGATAATTATTGTCCAGTTGATTCAGTGGAAATGAGGTGTGCCAAAGGGAGATGCTTTTTGACACTTCTGGAAAGCTCCAGTAGGGAAACTGCACACAAACTAGGGGATTTGAGGGAAAACAGGTCTGCTACTGATGAGAGCATTCTACATTTAAAAGTCATGTTTGTTTTGCTTTCAGACCCTAGAAGAAACTGATATATGATATCTGACCATGTGATGACATCATTGTATGACACAACCTGTACAAACACAGGTATAGATAACCTACTGAACCACACAATTTGATTTTTTTTTTCTTTTTTGACATACTGGGAATTAAACCCAGAGTGTTGTGCCTCTAAGCTACACCCCAGCTCTATTTTATGTTTTAATTGAACCAGGGTCTCACTAAGTTGCTGAGGGCCTTGCTAAGTTGCTGAGGCTGGCCTATAACCTGTGATCCTTCTGTCTCAGCCTCCCAAATACTGGGATTATAGGCATGCACTACCCTACCTGGCTATAAGATTTGATGTTCAATATTCAGACATGTTTCTTCATTAAGTAGAAACTGTCACGTGAGAGTGGGCCTGAGCAGGTACATGGGGCAAAACAAAATCACCCGAGTTTGACTCTCACAGAACCTGCTTCATTGACTACTCAGGTTCCCATGAGACTTTCTTCTATGACCTTCTACCTGTCACATATGACAGACACATAGGGGCTTCACAAAAGAGGAAATGTATGGCCCTGGATCACAGACAAATCATCACACTGTATCTCTCCAGCCAAAATTTAATGGCTGCTATATCAGAGTGGTCTTAGAGGTTAGTGGGTAGAACTTCCATCAGTTCTGGTAGTCTATGTTTGGAAGGGGAGGTGCTCTGGTGCTGAGTTCAACGTTGATTCTTTGGTAGTGGCAGACCCTCCTCCACAGATGTGACCATTTGTGGGTACTGGAAAAACACACTGCAGACCAAGGAGTCATAACCACTCATCCTTGCTTTTGCTGCTTCACAGTCCCCTGATGGCTATCTCAACACCTCCTAGACTGTTGCAGATATTCTTTGCAATAACTTAGTCAATTAGTCCTCCATACTATACCCTGAGGACCATCTGTTTTCTTCCAGGAAACCAACTGAAACACTTCATAAATAGCTCTCAAATCTACTTTTCAAGATCTTTTTATTACCAAACTAAACTAATATCGGCATCAATTCAACTCTTAATACTGCTTCTAAAAGTGCATTCTACTCTGATCACTTCCCCACTCTGAATACATTTTGTAGATGATTAGTGCTTCCAACCATCACTTTCTCTAGCTGTAGGATTATACATGTCTGCAGCTCTTCCCAACACAGCGAGGATGCAAAAGTATACACTCCTAGCTCATTGATGTTGTGTTTAACTATAAGGCTTATGGAAAACTGTAGGATATAACTTGTAGAAGCTCTAAATGTACTCCCATGGCTTGATTTGCCCACTGGTGTTTCTGAGGAGAAGAACAAGCCCTGGTTATAGAATGGCAGATACCTGGGGATGACTTGAAATCATCCTGCAGTCTAGAGCCAAGCCCAGCTGATTGTAGAAGAGTTCATTAGACATACTGACTTTTAGAAGGGAGTAATTAAAAATTATCCAATTTCCAACAATTTGGGAGCATTTGAAGAGTCAACGAACCTATGTATAATATTCATGGACTAAACTAGGTGTGGTGGTGCATGCCTATAATCCCAGTACTTGAGAGGCTGAGTCAGGAGGATCGCAGGTTCAAGACCAGCCTCAGTAGCAGTGAGACCTTCAGCAACCTAGTGAAATCCTGTTAAAAAAAAATGATCTGTGGGTGTAGCTCAGAGGTAGAATGCCTCTCGGTTCAAACCCCAGGACCAAACACACACACACACACACACACACACACACTTACGACTAGTCCATTTACTAGTCCATGAATATTATACAGCTAAAAGAATGCCTATAGTAGTGTATAATAACTTTGAAATGTTTGAAAGGTATGACTCTAAGTGGACCAGGTTATAAATTGTGTATGAAATGCATAAAAGGTCACACATCAAACAAACAAAATGCAAACAGCAGTTGCATTTTAAAACAAAACTATGTCACAAAGTGTTTATATATGAGGCAACTTATTGAGTAAAAGGAGTGAGGATTTGAAGTCACTCGGGCCTGGTCCTGAATCTCGGCTTAGCTAATTGTTAGTTGTGTCACCTTGGAGACCGTTAAACTTCTCTGAGTTTCTATTTCCTTATCTATTTTCACATGTGCATCTGGCTTATCTCCAAAGGCTATTGGGTCTACTACTGAGAATGTGTATGTAAAACACCAGCTCTTCCTTGGTCTCTATTTTATTCTTCTATCACCAGATTTTACAAATATATACCTTCAGAGAGTAAACAATAGAGGAAAAGAAAGAAGAAAGAAGGTAAAATTTTTCCATCCAATGAAATGATGAAATAAGTTACTTTCCTTCTAGGAGGGCTTTGCCAAGTGAAAAACTTTGTGGAGATCATACCTACTTTCTAAGCAAGGATAAAAGTAAGGGTACATCATTAAATTGGAATGTCTGATAGTGGCATGTACTAATCTCCATTTCAAAAAAAGAAGCTTCACAGGCACTGTGATTAGCAATCAGACCTGGGCATACCAAGACACCTCTGTAAGAACTGTATTTTTGCAGGAAGTTCTAAGGCAAATTTGGCAGTATGTCTGGAAGTTGATTTGAGGGCTTGGGTATAGCAACAACATTCCAGTTTAGTTCAAGTTTCTAAGAAACTTCTAAGAAACCAGGCCGATCTTTTCTACATGCTCATTTGTGAAACAAAGTGAAAAGAGACGAAAGAGTAAATCAAGAATGAATTAAAAGGCCCTGATATCTATCTATCCTGTTTAAAAACAAAACCAACAAAAGAGATTGGGCAAGGCTGGGCTCTTTCCCTGGAAGCTGCCTCTTGTTTCTTCATTCTCTGTGCCCTTTATTTAGACAGAAAAGGATGCCATTGTACTAAGAAACCTATCAGCCTGATGATTCCCCATTGGGTTTTCTGTTGCAAGAAGCTTTAGTGACCACTGGGAAAACTATTAAATGAATGCTGGACAAAGATATCTCACCCAAAGCAAGGGAGTTCACAACCAACCATCAATCTGCCAAATACCACTTGTATGTAACTAAAGTGTGGTTATTTTATGGAAGATACAGTTTGTTTTTCAGTGAGCACTACAGAGTCATTTATGGTAGATGGGACAGAGAACCAATGACCAGGGCATGTCTTGATTTTCCTCTGAAGGACCCTATTTATCAGGCAGGGTGGATGAGGCATTCAAGACAGCACAAAGCAGCTCCGGACAGTGCCTGTGAACAAGAAGTTGGCACAGAGGCATCCTGAAGCACAAGCCCAAGTGCAGAGCAGATACAACCGTCTACTGGGTGGTAGTGATCACTGGGGCGAAGACTTAAATCCTCTAATGAGCTCAGACAAACCTTGTGATCAGTAGCTGTTTCGAGTTTCCGGTCTTTGGATGTGTTTAGCCCACTTAGTCTCTGTCTGCTAGGAGTTGCCATTACTGCTGAAAAAGGGGCACTTGTGGAAGGTTAGACGTTATGGGATTAAGTGAGAGATGTATGAGAGCTCTAGCACTTCCAATTTAACAGGCTTTCAATAAGCCTGTTATGTTGAAAAATATTATTAAAAGGGAGGATTTGACTCCTAATCCATCTAACTACAATCACACCAGCGCATCTTTGGGCACTATGGCATTAATAAAAAGTATCCGAGAAGGGTGACGAATTTCTTAAATATGTTTACAAAGGTGAGCAGATTTCTTCTAGTCCCCCAAATTTGCTGTTGCAACGGGTAAACTGCCTTTACTTCCTTATTTTAAGAATGAAAATCATATCATATGATCCAGCTGTACCACTCCTGTGTATCTTTCCAAAGGAATTGAAATCAGAATAGCACAGCAATACATGCATATCCATGTTTATAGCAACACAATTAACAATAACTAAAATATGAAACCAACCGAGGTGTCCATCAACAGATGACTGTATTACAAAATTATGGGGAACATACACAATGGGATTCTACTCAGCAATAAAGAACCAAATTATGTCATTTGCAGGAAAATGGATGGACCTGGAGAAGATTATGTTAAGTGAGATTAGCCAGTCACAGAAAGTGAAGGGTCATATGTTTTCTTTCATATGTGGAAACTAGGGAGTAATTGGGGTACAAGAGGGACTGTAGGTAAAGGAGGGGAAACCTCAGTGGAGCAATGGAGGGGGTTTAGGGAAGGGTGGTAGGGGTAGGTGGGAGAATTAATAAAGGAGACACTTCCATTGACATTATGCACATACATGAAATTATTAATGCCAATCTCAGTATCATGTATGGGGAAGGGGAGGGAGTGGGGAGGGAGCCGGGGAGAAGCTCACCAAGTGCTGTGTGCATGTGTGTCCCTATCATTCTGAACTACATTATGATGTGAGACTACAATTGACCAATAAAAGCATATTTAAAAAATGAAAATCACAAAAACACATTGAATTGTTTGAGATAATAACAATGTCTTGAGAGAGATCTAACTACCTGACCCTTCCTTGGTCACATTCTGTGTGTCGTATCACTTGTGGGCAAGCTCAAAGTTTTCTATCTATCGGAGCCAACTTGGAGCTAAAATTTCTGTTGTTGAGGAAGCCGATTTTGAAATGAGACAGAAAGCCTCTTTATTCATCATTTGAGAGCATTATTGGTCCCTCTGGCTTGTTTTGCAACTCCCTTGAAGACAAAGGTTGCTGTGACATTTCTTATCACCCTTGCCTCTTGTGAATATTTATCTTCGGTTTTAAGAAAACATCGAAACCTCTCTACAGAATATTTTGACCTCACAAAGCCTTCCCAAGCTGGCTTTAATCTTGTGGCAACCAAGCAGACCGATGACTAAGAGTTGCTCACATTTCATTTTCTTGCCCCTCATCTACTTGCTGTCTTCTCAACTGAAATGAAGCCTTATTAATTATGTAAAACATTGCCCCCAGATATAAATACAAAGACTGTTTGGACCCAAAGTCTTGCTTTGACATAAAGAAGAAGAGTGGGCATAAGTAGTGCACCTCTGCTTCAAGCATCCATTAAGCCTGGCCTCCAAAGGCCAGTGACGCATCAAAGCGTTTCTTTGAATGATTTAAGATTGAGGAATGAAAAGATTTGGGGCTGCGATTCGGATTGTCTCCACAACTACTCTAGACAATCACCTAAGTCCTTTTTCTCTTTTATCATGGGCAAAGTACTTGAACCTGAAGGGAAAATAATGTATTGCTGGAAAACCCTGAAAGTTCTTTATTTTCATCTTTGATGACCAGAATGGTCAGACACCAGTTTGACCCCAGTGTTCTGCCACCAGTGGTCAGACACCAAGTTGACGCCAGTGTTCTGCTATGCCTGGCAAGGCAACGCATGTCACCTGTTCCTGCAGAGGACTGCCTCATTCTTCTAAGAAGGTGAGTTTTTTGTCTTTGTGGTTGCCAGTACTTGGTCCTACCTGGAAGTGTGTGTCCTACAAGGGGGTGGCAGCGTGACTCTAGGATTAGGACTTTTCTGTGCTGGTATGGACTACACCACAGCAAGTCATCTTAACAAGTCACCAAATTAGCCTTCTTGGAAGAAGAGACATTTAGGAGGTTCATATGTCCTTCATACTTCATAGTTCATCCTATCTTTGTGTGTGTGTGTGAGTGTGTGGTACTAGGGATTGAACCCAGGGGTGTTCTACCTCTGAGCTACACCCTCAATCCTTATTTTTATTTTTTGTTTTGAAACAGGGTCTGGCTAGGTTGCTGAGGGTCTTGCTAAATTGTTGAGGCTGGTCTTGAACCTATGATCCTCTCATCTGAATCTCCTAAGTACTGGGATTACTGAGCATGGTGTGCCACCACCGTGCTCAACTCATCCATCTTCATGGAGCTCTTTTGAGATAATCCGAGATGACACACAAGCTCTTGGTGTGGCCCTTCATGTACAGTTAGCATTCCACATGCACGCATGCTCTGCAGACTTCCACGGAAGTATTCATTTCAATCATGAGGTAAGTGATTCAGCAAAGGAGCATTTACCAAGTGCCTTTGTTTGTGCCAAGTACTGAGGCTTGTTGGGGCTTGTACATCGACTATGCGCCAGCAGTTCATGGTCCAGTAGGAGGAGAGATATTTAGGCAAAAGATGATGCAAATAGGCAAGGAAGGAGGTAATGGTCAGCATACCATCTCATTATGCACCGCCTTATCCTCTGCCTCACCGGCATGGCATTTCTCTTCTTTAGAATTCATTTGAATCAGGCACATAAACTGAAGCTGCCTCTACCTGCAAATCATATGGACTACTGTTACACTTCAGTGTTTAGGCAGATATTGAAATATTAGAAACAGGAGCAGCTTCTCCCTGTGAAAGCCCGTTGCTCAGCGTACACCAAAGTTTGATGAGCGAGCAACGAAGTCATGAGCCATTGTTGACTGACATTTTGGTTTCTGTGTAAATGGTGATACCACAGATTCAAAACTCTCATTTCTACCAATGACTTTATTTAATTAAAATTGATTTTAAGTGTCTATTTTCTCAACAAAAGAGTTACTTTGTTCCACATAATTAGCAATTTAGCCATGTATTCTTCGATCATTCTGAAATTACGCATTTTTCTGCATGTAAATTTTATCTTTAAGAGCTTAATGTGTTTCTAAAGCAAGGGCAATTTTACAATTGGCTTTACAATTCTTGCACATGATTGAGGGCAACACTGGGTAGAGGAAATGAAAATGTAGGGGGGCCTGAAGATTGGATTTTAATCCTAACTCTATCATTTGAAAACCCCATTAAACAATAGCTTCTATATTAATAATATGGAGGGGGAAAATCCAACCAAACTCCTACAAAATTTCCATGAAAACAAAATAAAAAAATAGGTGAGAATGGTTTGAAAACTGCGAAGAACTGTTTAGCTATAAATTATTACCATTTGCAAATATAATTTACTGCAGAGAGGAGATTCATCAATTGGATGTGCCATAAATACAGATTTCAGTTTTCTATACATGGATGTGACCTGTCATTGAATATTAATTCTTTCTGTTGTGAAACTGTTATAAACCTATGGTGTTTGTATTCCAGAACTTGAATTAAATTGTGAGAAAATTCACCAAATGAATGTATTTCAAAAGCTGTATCAATATAAAGGAAACTGAATATTTTTAGAACAGCGAAGCAGCTTTTCTCAATTTTAAAAATGTGCAGTCTTTACTGGAGTCCTATTTATCCAGTGATATCCTAACTACATGCCAAAAAGGAGCAATCGACATTCCACACAGGGATATCTGTATAGAAGACATCCATTCCCACTTATGGCTAATGGGAAGATGTCAACAAAATTGAATTCCAATTGGCTTTCCTCGAGTTGGCTACAAAAACACACTTGACACAGACCATAATACTTGAGCAGCCATTCGTTCAGCAAATATTGACCATCAAGTATATGCCAGTTTGATTTAGGAACTAGGCATTCGAAAATAACCCATACACAGCCTTTACCCTCCAGGAAAGCTCCGTCTACTGGGCAAAAGATGAAGAATCCGCTGTAAACAAACCCTAGTGACGCAGTGCAGAAGACACTCTGGTTCTGGTATGTAGAGGGGGCTGTGGGGAACAGTGAGCACAGTGGAGTTTATGTTCTCTGAGCCTTGACCAAAATGTGTCCAGGAAGATGTTGCATTTTATCTAGAAGGGAAGGGGGAGGACGATATTGTACACTAAGGGGAGCAGAGTACAACACACTTAGAGAATGACTGACTCAAGGTTAGAATGTGGAGCTGGAGAAGACCTGGTGGAATACATGGGCTGCTGGTGAGGGAAGTAGGGCAGCCTTACGAACTGTGGCAAGGCTTTCCCTGCAACATTAAGAAGCTGAAGTTGTGTCCTACTGTTGATCCTACAGTGTAAGGGAAATGGAGTCACTGATGGATGAGATCTCGTTTTAGGAAACTAACTCCCATTGGAGTCTGATTGTTATGGTTAGATATAGACTGTCCCCTGAAGAGCACATGTGTTAATTTTCAGAGTTGATATAATTATGTCATAAGAGTTGTAATTTCATCAGTAGATAAATCCATTGTAATGGATTTACTGGGTGGTAACCTAGGCCACTAGGATGTGCCTGGAGAAGGTGGGTCCCTGAGGGTGTGACCTTAGGGTTTGTGCTTTTTGTCTTTGAATTCCCTTGCTTGCTTCTCTCTGTTTCCAGCTCCGTGATGTGAGAGCCGAGTCTTGCTCTCTCCCTCTCTCTGCTTTCCACTACCATGTCCTGAGATCTATAGACCCTGACCTTAAATGGACAGAAGCCAGAATCTCGAAGAAACCATTATCAAATAAATCTTCCTTCCTCTAAGTTGTGGTCAATTATTTTGGATTACAGTAGCAAGAATGTTGACCTAGACACTAACAAATTGATGGAAATGATAAACAACCTGTATTGGGAGTGTTGTAGGAGCCCACATTACAGAAGGAAGTGAAGGGAGATCATTGGTCCGGGGATGGACACACATGGACTCCAGAATTGGACTGCCATTACTCAAAGACTGGCTCCGACTCCATAGGATCATAAACAAGTTACTGAAATGCTCTACACCCTAGAATCACCATCTGTAAAATGGAGATGATAGATGTTGTGATAATTCAATTAGTAATTAATTTTTCAGTAATTTACTGGGATAACATATAAGGTAGTAAATAAAACTAAGAGCAGTATCTGGAGCACACATACATGCTTAGTATGAACTGAATGTCTTCCCCCCAAATTCCTATGTAGAAGTCCTAACTTCCAGTGTGACTATAATTGGGAGATAAGTAATTTAGGGGGTAATCAAGGTTAATTATTGAGTCATAGGGATGGGGCTTTAACCTGATAGTCCTTATAAGAAAAGGAGGAGACACCAGAGACCTTGTTCTTTTTTTGCATGCACAGAGAAAAGGCCACAGGAAGACACGGGGGAAGGTGGCCATCTGCACCCCAGAGGAGAGTCCTCACCAGAAACCAACTGCAACGACATCTTGATCATAGACTTCTAGTTTCTGGACTGTGAAAATATACATTTCTGCTATTTCAGCTAACCAGCCTGTGGTATTTTGTTTTGGCAGCCCACGCCAACTAAGACAGCACCATATAAGTAATATCTACAATTGCTACTGAGGCAGTCAAGCATAAATATTAAAGACAGGCCATGTTTGAAGAGCACCCACGAAAACTCAAGATCTTTATACCAATGGGAAACAAAAAAGATCAATGTTTCTGGGAACTGGCCCTAAAATCATTTTGACATATATTATTAGGTGACCTCAGGAACCTTGATTGAGCCCCAAGACTTGGTACCTGCATTGGTGAGATGGGGGTGGGGAGGGGAAACTGAACTCAATGATCCTTCAGCTCCCTTCTAATATTAGATTATATAATATCTATGTTCACTTACATACCACTGACAAACTCATCTATTAAATATTTTATTGGGAGGCGGAGACCAGAGGATCCGGCTCTCTCTCTCTCCTCTTTCTCTTCTCTCTCTCTCTCTCTCTCTCTCTCTCACTCTCTCTCTCTCCCTAGTGAGGCCCTCTGCAACTTTGTGAGACCTGGTTTCAAAATAAAGCATAAAAAAAATAGGGCCGGGGGTGTAGCACGGAGGTAGAACGCCCCTGCGTTCAATCCCCAGTACCGCAAACAAAACAAAACAAAAAATAAATAAATAAATAAATATTTTATTTTTTTGTGGTACCAGGGATTGAACCTAGGGGCATTCTACATCCAAGTTATACCCCCAGCCATTATTATTATTGTTGTTGTTGTTATTTTATTTTGTAAAACAGGATCTCACTAGGTTGCTGAGGGTCTCGCTAAAGTTGCTGAGGCTAGTCTCAAACCTGGGATCCTCTTGTCTCTGCCTCCTAAGTACTGGAATTACAGGCATGTGCCACCATGCTTGGCTTTATTAAATCTTTATTTAAAAAATATTTGGTGTTTGTTGTATGCGTAACAAATCCTAGCCTCTAGCCAATTAAGTAGTAAGTACCAGAAGCTAGAACAATAACATAAATATTTTGCTGTCATAATTATTACTTATTATGAAAATAATTCCAGATGCCTTACCACCCACGTAAATAATAAATCCATCATATTTTCATAACTAAAATATTTTGAGACTATGCCAGACGCACTGGTCAATCTCTCCGCCAACATTATTTAGCATCCACTATGAGATGCTAGCCAATAATTAAACTCTACTTAGGGGGCTTTTATCCAATGTTGGTAAAAGTCTATTTATCCAAAATTTTATCTTCTTAAAAGGTAAACTCTTGATGGTACCTTGTTTTCCGCTAGCATTTTTATGCTGATATTCTATGCTAACAATGTTGTGACGTTTTCATAGCATTGCCTATGACATTAGCATGCGACAGCTTATAAAACAGGTATGTGACCTGCTTGAATGGCTTTCAGCCAAAGGAAAATTTGGTTTGGATGTAAATGATTTCCAATATCTTCTAGATCGACGGCAGCATTGCAGAAAATGTTTTAAAATCTGGTCTTTTCTCAACTTTCTCCTGTTTCTACTCTGATCACCTCTCCCTCTACAGAGTGAGTCTGTTTTCTTATGCTACCCCAGTGTAGTAGGGAGTGGATTTTAGTGTACGCATAAAGAATCATGAAGAACCCCCCTCATCCCCTCAAAAAATGGAGTCACAGCCGGGCATGGTGGCACACACTTGTCATCCCAGTACTTAAGAAGCTGAGACAGGAGAATCACAGGTTTAAAGCCAACCTCAGCCATTTAGCAAGACCCTGTTTCTGAATAAAAAATAATAAAATAGGGCTGGGGGTGTAGGTCAGAGGTAGAATGTCTTTGGGTTCCATTCCCAGCACCACACACACAAAAAATAAGTCACAGGCTTTGAGTTCAAAATACCTCAGAGCCACTTGGATCTCAGAGCCCTAAGAAAGATCCTTTGTCATCAATTCCTACCTGAGCAACTACGATTACATGCTTCAGTGCCCCCCCAGGATGCCCACTCCACCTCCTAAGTAAGATCCCTCAAAATATTTTGAGGACAATATATCTACTCCAAACTTGTCTAATGACCTAATTTATAGATCTCCTTAGCTATCCTCGTATTCTTAAACATATTCTTTTAAAAGTTCCAATATAGCCGGGCGTGGTGGCACACGCTTGTAATCCCAGTACTTTGGGAGGCGGAGACTGGAGGAT
>PVJS01002231.1:0-70785 GCA_004027185.1 Glis glis
ACCTTGATATTTTACATCATTGTTTAGGGCCCAACAGAGCCTTTGCAGGGTAGGCTCTTAAAAATATTTGCTGTGAGCCAGGCGTGGTGGCACATGCTTGTAATCACGCTTGTAATCCCGGTACCTGGGAGGCTGAGACCAGAGGATCCGGGTTCACAGCCAGCCTCAGCTACTTAGTGAGGCCCTCCGCAACTTAGTAAGGCCCTGTTTCAAAATAAAGAATAAAAAATAGGGCTGGGGGTGTAGCTCTGAGGTAGAATGCTCCTAGGTTCAATCCCTGGTACCACCAAAAATAAAATATTTGCTGTGCAAATGGATGGAAAAAGCACATATAACATTATGTGTGTGTGTGTGTGTGTATGTGTGTGTGTTATATACATATATAGCATACATACAACATATATACGTATATATACTTTGAAAATAATAAACACAATTCACTAACCTAAGACCATTGCCATCATTCTGAACCACATCACTGTCATCATTGATGGAACTTTATTGCATTTGTAATACGATGGAAAAGAAAGGATATGGTGTAAAATGGTGGGCAGTTGGAATTGAGGGAGCTTTGTTTCACGATTCAGGTTTGAACACATGCGTACACACGTGTGTGCGTCCTGAGGAAGGAGTTGGGAGCGTGACCAGATAAAAGGAGGGAGGAGTGTAAGGTGTTAGAACTTGTGTATGTGGTGGTGACATATACTGATAAAGAAAATGAACATCTAGTGATGGATTCTAATTCTAGACAGTTCTTTCCTATTTTTTATTTATAATAATTGGTGTACATATGGGAGTGCAGTTGCAGGCGAAGGTGAGATAGTGACAAAGGCTAATTGTTTTACTATCTAACGGCCCATGTATTGCACTGGTTATGATTATAGAAACCTAAGATAACGATAGCTAACACTGAAAATTCACTGTCTTGTATCCACAGATGTATGCGATTTGCATATAATTATTTAATTCTCATTGCAGCCCTATGAGGTCAGCACTATTATGATAATTCCCATTTCACAGAAGAAATTAAGTAAACCGTTCATGGTCACTTGGCTAGTATGTGGAGGATCCAGGTTCTAAACCCTGGTGTTCTGGAACCCAGGTTCCAGAGCCTGTAGTTTTAGGCACGTCATTGCAGTAGCCACTAGAAGCTTTGCTGCGGAAGGAAATTTGGGACAATGTGGTGTAATAACCTTTATTTTACAGGCGAGAAACTCAAGGTCCAGAGAGGTCCAGGGACTTTCTCAGGGTCATGTAATTATTTTGTGTCAGAGGTTGAACTATGACAGTGTGCTCTTGTGTGCAAGGCTGCATTAATTGGAGACAGGTTATAGTGACATTCGCCTGCAGGTACCATGCACTTTCATTATTGCTGCTATTCATAAACCAGGCTTGAAAAGCTGGAAAAATAGGGTGGCCCACATAGGTTTTCAGACCTGCTTTCCTTATGCAAGGCACTCAAGCAATTCTGTGAATGGCAACATTATTCTTTCTTACTCTGGATAAGTGACAGTTTCCTTGGAGGAATATACAGCATCCGTTCATTGGCTATGCAGGTGTCTATGTATGAGGAAAGTTAACCCAAACAAAAATGGAGTGTGGGCTCCACACCAGGGGAATGAACAAAAGATACAGGAAATTGTACATTTGGACAGGCCATCTTATTTCTGCCTCTCCTCTTGGGCCTAACCTCCATCTCCTGCCACTCTAGAAGAAAACCTGTCCACAATATTCCCAGGAAGGAGATTCTTCGATCTTCCTCTTCATTGCTGACAAAATAATAAGGGAGATGAGAAAGACATACCTGGTACCATCTCATCCTTCTAACTAGAAAACACCTCTGGTAAAAGTCTCCAGGCTAACTGGGGCATGCACATCAGCGGGAATTTGGCTAACCTGAACTGTCATATTTCATGGGGAGTTCAACAGGGCAATTTATCACAATTGACCCCATCAGAGAAGGACCAACCATCCTGAGTAGACCCAGGGTTGCGAAGTGCCACCACATTTGGCCATAAAATTTATCATGTCAGGAGATCTGTAGTCAACACCCAGCACTGTGAAATATGGCAGTGCCACTGGGATATTTATCTTTGTTGGACCTGACAGATTAGCCCGGCATTTCCACTCAGTCCACATTCATACCCCAGTGAAATCTTTTATGACGCATCAGGGCAGTCTGCTTGGAAACATGACTTGCAGGGCCAATGGGCTAGGATGGGGAGAATAAAACCCTCATGCCCATACAACTTGTGGGTATGCTCTATTGAGGCTAAAAATTTCTTAAGTGACCTTCATCTTTTCCAGATCATTATTTTAAGAAAATTAGTAGAAGGGGCATTAGACTCTGGACAAATGAATACCACTGGAGATAAACATGTTTAGCTTTTTAAATTTTTCTCATTTCAAAGAAGAGAGGCAAAGGGGACAGATGTGGTGGGATTCCTCCTTCATCTGAGTTCCTCTGTGGGCAGGATGTTGATGGTGGCAAAGCTGGTGATTAAAGGTTTGGTGTTGCAGCTCTCTGTTCTTATTGATGTGTCACCTGCCTTCCTAGTATGCCTGGTGTTCTGAGCAGACTTTGAATTGTGGAAAACAACCAAAATGTGGTCTAGTCATTTCAAGAACATTTATTGCAATCGTGACCAAGACAGGTTCTTTATTCATTAACATGCCACACAAACTTCATACAATATATGCTATTTTAGGGCAGAGAGAGAGAGAGAGAGAGAGAGAGAGCGAGCAAGATTACTACAATCTGGCAAGCAGGTTGGGCATTCCATTTACCACAGAGCTCAGTTGGCTGTGTCGGGGCCTCAGATCCGTGTCTTCAGATGTGACCTTAACCAGTGCTCAACCAGAACTGAAGGCAAGGACTTGCCCAATGGCTACCAGTATGTCTGGCTGGGTCAGCGTTCAGCCTCATTATTGGTGGTTGGAATGGCAAGGTGGAAGGCTCCTTGGCAGGAGAAGCTATGAGTTTCCAGTGTCAGGTGCTGACAGTTACAGACCTCAGGTTGCTAGGGACTCGATGTGGTTGTCAAGGTGCTCCTGGTCAGCTGGGCAGCAAGCACTGCACCTGTGTTTTGCCTATCATGCCTGGTGCCTTGTGCCTGGTGCCTGTGTGTTGCCCCTGATACCCTGGGTGTGCTGTGTCACACCTTTGTGTGCTGCAAGAGTTACGCTTGCACACTGAGCATCATGTGTGAGCCACACCCAGGTGTGCTTTGGGAATTAAGTCCCTCTTTGGCTTTAACGGGGCCTGTTTAAATATATGTGCTCCATACACTTGGAATTTCTACTTTCTCTGCCCTTTCCTAAACTCAATGTACATTCATTGAATAACACCACACTGCAAGGAGTGAATATAGCTTTATAATCTCCTATTGTTTTATTTTTCATCTTAATAAATGTAAAAAGTAGGAAATTATTTATTTAGGAGAAATTTGGAACTTCAGCTCTGAGCATCTATCTCTTAGTGATGGTTGTCAGATGAGGTTGGGGGGTAGGGAGTATTGTCAGTTCACTCAGAGCACAGCAGGGGAAGAGTTCAGGGAAAGAGTGAGAATTGGGTGTTAAGAATTTTGGTTTAGAATCCTACCTTCATTATTTTTGGTGACTGATCTTAGAGAAATCCGGAAACATTTGAGAGTCTCAGATCTCTGAAACTTTTGGAAAAATAAAAGTGACTCAGGATTGGCATGAGGATGAAATAAAATTTTGTATATCTCTGTGTATATCAACATAGATATATATGTTTTTGTAACTTAGAGGGTAATAAAAATGATTTTTCTTTTTTGTAGAGGCAACCAAAAAAGGACTGGATTTGGAGTAAGAATTTGTGTGCAAAATTCTAGACTTCCAATGACTAGTTTAGCAACGTGAGGCAAATCATTTAGTTGTTCTCTCAACCCTTTACCTGTTAAAATGATAAGAAAATTCTTAGAAAGTTTTAATAAGATATACATGATATCTTTTGGAAACCCTAAACGTAGTATACAAATGTTTATTACTTTATACCCCATCTTGTTATAGAAGTATATTCATACCATAAAGAAACTTACATTTGGTCCCAGACAATTTAATTTTGAGGGGACTACTTTTAGTAGGCATTCCTCAAAAGAAATTTGTTTTGTTGGGTAATTTGGATTTCACATAAGATTAAGATAGATAGCATTCTTAGAAAAAGCATAGCTATCCCTATGCTAAGATTAGACAGAAATTTTCTCCCTAAGGCCCTTAAAGAGAGGACACTATGACCAATGTCCTCAACAATATGATTATAATAAACACAGGGCAATCTTCACTGGGTTGTAGATAAATGTTTATTTAGAAACACATAGAGCTGGGCATAATGGTGCATTCCTGTAATCCCAGTACTTGGGAGGCTGAGACAGGAGGATTTCAGTTTTGAGGACAGTCTCAGCAACACAGAGAGGCTTTCAGCAACCTAGTGAGACCCTGTTTTCAAATGAAAAATAAAAAGGGCTGGGGTGTATCACAGAGGTAGAATGCCCCTGGGTTCAATCCCTAGTAACACACACACACACACACACACACACACACACACACACACGATAGATGGTAGATAGATGATAGATAGATAGATGATAGATGATAGATAGATAGATGATAGATGATAGATAGATAGATAGATAGATAGATACACTTAAAAACAGCCTGGCTGCATATGCTACTCATGGCTTCTTGTCAACACCATGTACTTTCATGTCTCATTTTCTCTGCTCCAGTTGTCTCATTGACTGGGAGTGATCCTTATATTTTCTTTGGCAGTAGAAAAAGTGTTCTGTGGGACCCAGCCGAGGATGTCATCTCCATCAAAAGACCCTAGTCCAAACCAGTCCCTTCTGTGCATGTGGCTTGTGTCTTTATACATAACATTTACTTTATTCTATGTTTCTCACAGTCTTATACCTCTTTGATATTTTTGAGTACAGGGATTATGTCTCCTTCATTTCTGTATTTCTCCTCAGGTATTCTATATTTAATTGGATATTAAGTATTTAATAAAATTTGTTAACTGAATAAAAGCATGTTGACATTTGGGTTTGAAAAATGTTTTTCAAGTAAGAAGGTCAAAATAGAAACTATGCATTTTCTTTGCTTTGCTTCATATTTTATATCTGGCAATGACTTCTAGATATAGGCACATTTTCGTGAAAATGTATAGCTTAATACAGCACTCTTAGACTGGATCCTTGTAAGAAAATTGCTGCTCTTTGAACATAGTTCAAAGCTCTTGAACACGGTTGCATTTAGCAGTGTATCTGAAAGCATATTTATGTCTCTGTTCTTTTTCTTTTGGCCCATTTAACATGCTAATTGGAAAAAAAGACATTTAGGGTTGGAAAGAAACTTAATAAGAATGCAAATCAAGTCTTTCATTTCACCTGAGGAAACTGAGGCTCACAGCCTTTAAGTGACTTGCCAAAACCTGTGCTCTCACTTCATGGTGACCCAGGAGTAGGCTGGATTCCTGGGTTCAGTCCAGTGTATATACTTTCTAGGCTGACATTACCTTCTTTAGTTGCTTCACATTCTCTGTGTCTTTTTTCATAGTAAACTGTGACAATCTCTGAGGAGTAATTTAATAAAGGTACATTTCCTTACACAGGATCTGGAATGTGTCCTTTTCCCCTCAAACTCAAAATAAAATAAAATAAAATAAAATAAAATAAAATAAAATAAAACAACCCCCCCAAAAAAACTCTAGAAATTCCTAAGACTACAATTTAAATGTTTTTCTTTTTCCTGAGAGTACAACTTTCTCTCAAGATTTATGGTTTTTGCCTAAGAAGATAAATCACAGGTGTTCTTTAAAACAAAGGTATGACCTAACCCAGTACTTCTTTTTTTTTTTTTTGCGGTACTGGGGATTGAACCCAGGGGCGTTTTACCTCTGAGCTACACCCCTGGCCATATTTTTTATACTTTATTTTGAAACTGGGTTTCACGAAGTTGCGGAGGGCCTCACTAAGTAGCTGAGGCTGGCCAAGAACCCGGATCCTCCGGTCTCCGCCTCCCAAGTACTGGGATTACAAGCGTGCACCACCACACCTGGCCTAACCCAGTACTTCTGACTCTTACACCAAATATTTCTTATAATGAAAGGGAGTATGAACCTCTACATGTTGCTCTTCATGACTGTTGATAAGGATTCTACAACTACAAGATGTCTCTAGCTTTATCTTAGATGTCTTTATCTTTATCCTTCCAAATTTATGTTTGTTATAATATAAAAATAGTAGTTTTCTCCACCCCATCCTCTGCAAAAAAAATCTTTTAAGTCTACCTTTCCTATTTTTTTTCTTCTGTATTGGACCTTTGCCCCAACCACTCTGTAAAAATGGTCTGTAAGTGGGTGATAATGAGAGCCTGACTGAGAAATCCAATGGTTACTTTCCTTCCTTCCTTCCTTCCTTCCTTCCTTCCTTCCTTCCTTCCTTCCTTCCTTCCTTCCTCCTTCCCTGCCTCCCATACCCCTCCATCCCTCCTTTTCTTCCCTCCTTCCTGGGGCTTTTTTGCATCTTTAAAATATCACAAATATGTCTTAGGAATCATCCAGCATCTTGATTCCATATCTGGATAACTTTTAGATTTTATTCCTTAAACTGCTGAGACACCATCCAGAAGTTTTCTGATATCCTTGCTTTTAGCTGCTATGACTTGCTTAAACAATGAAGTTGGATTTGATACGGCTCCAGTGTCATTTTTGGCAAGAATTAACTTCATCTTTCTGAGCTTTGGATGCTGAACAAGCAACACTTGGCCTCATCTAACCCCTGAGGATGTATTTTCCATGTAAGAGATTTCTGGCTTCAATGGGAGACTCTTCTGAATAATGACACTGATGGGGAAGTGAGCCTACACAGACCTCATCTCCTAACAGAAGCTCAGTGTAAGGCCCTTGATCATGTTCTGTACCTGACTACGGATAGTGCTAACTGGAGCCAATTTCTGTCTATTTCCCCACGTGGCATTTGTCAGCTTGAAGCCTCTTCTTTTTCTTTCCTGGGAGACTGAACTCTACACTGATGTGATTGAAGTCTCTCTGCAGAGTTTCTGTGGGTCCTTTCATGATAACTGTGTGCCCCTTCAGAAGGATATTGACATTTTCTGGAATGTGCACAATCTGGTTTCTGAGAATGGTCTTCGTTCTCACAGTAGATGCAACTGAGAGAGAATGTCTCAGTCCTTATTTTTATTGCAAACACTACAGCTTTGCACATGGCTACCTAGCCCTTCTTCTTGAAGATGCGCCTGTTTGGCTCCATAAGACTTCACTCTCTTGCTTTGTCTCTGGCTTCTGGATAAAGAACTTTCCTGCCGTTATTTTTCAAAGTGAATTTTTTTCTTTTTTCTTGAGCTCTGAACTCACATTTGCATCTGACTTCTGCCCATTCCTCTTAGAACTTTCATAGACATTTCAAACTCAACAAGTTGAACATATTCTTTTTTCCCTTTCTACTGCCATGCCCACTAGTTCTCTTCTTTTTTTTCTGTGTCTTGTCTGTGTGTGTGTGTGTGTGTGTGTGTGTGTGTGTGTGTTGCTGGGTATTGAACTCAGCACTTTGTACATGTTAGGCAAGTACTTTACCACTGAGTTATATTCCCAGCCCTTTTTATTTTATTTTGAGACAAGGTCTGTGATCCTCCTGCCTCAGCCTCCTGAGTAGCTGGGAGTACAGGCATGTGCCACCATGCCTGGCTCTGCTAGTTCTCTTGACTACACAACCTTGTTCCTAAATTACTATTTTTCCACCAACTCCTGTTATATCATATAAGTAACCAGTGGCCAACCAGATAACTGAGCATCTTTCCTCACTTTTTGCTTGATGCTCCCTCTCCTCATTCATTCCATCACCATGAACTTCCCCCCAAATATTTTTCAAAGCCATTCACCACAACCACAAGAACTACCACCAAAGTTCAGACACTATTATTTCTTACCTTGTTTTCTCCAACCACCTCTTCATTTATTTCACAGTCTTAGGTCTTGCTCCCTTCATAACTGTTGGGTTGGGAAGAAGAAAAACTTTCTCAGAACTGTTAGACATGTAATAAAACTGTCAAAAGTGCTAAGTCTCAATCTACTCTTCTGTGACAGTTTGTAAAGCAGTAACTTCAAAAAAAATCCAGGTAATAGACACAAAGAAAAAAATAAAAACATTTTGAAATGTCAACTGATAATGACACCTCGATTACACCACCCTGTGGAGAAAAAAAAAACAATGATCAAATCCAAGTCATCTAGATGTCACATAAAATTTTAAGCACAACATATTTATTTTCAATTTTGCCCTGCCCTCCGAAGCCGGAGGGAATCTTGCTAACCTGAAAACCGTGTTCCATCTCCAGTTCCACATCCTTCAGTGGTTCTTGATTGCCTGGGATAACTTCTAAATGTATTAGTTTGGCTTATGAAGGGCCACATGATTTGATCCCCACTTATCTCTATTCTCACAAACCCTTTATACTTTAGCTTGGCCAGATTCCTTCAGTTTCTCAAATTCACCATGCTCCTTGTTTCCCTCTCCTTCTCCCTCCTTCAGAGTTTGATTGACTAAATCAATGCTGTGCTGGCGAATGTTTAGCAACTCTTTTTGGGGAGTAGGGCCAGGGAAGAGTCTTGATTTGCAGCATTTGATGATTTCCATGGTATAAATACTTTCACCCTGGCTAACACCAAGTTACCAAGGTGATGGCACTGGATGTGGAATTGGAAGGAAATGGGGTTATGTTTGGATATAGAATGTCCCCTGGAAAAGCTCATGCATTGATGTTCAGAGCTGATATAATTGAATCATGAGGGTTCTATTCTCATCAGTGGTAACTCGCTGGAGCGATTAGTGGATTATATAGGTGGTAATGTCAGCCTTGGAGATTATAATTGTCCCTTGTCCCTGCCCTTGTGCTCTCTCTCTCTGCTTCCTGACGCCATGCTTTGAGCTCTGCACATTTCATCCAACCTAAAATGGACTGAAACCTCTGAAATTTCCAGTGTTGTGACCAAATAAATCTTTCTTCCTCTAAGTTGTGGTCATCAGGTTTTTGGGTCACAGCAGTGAGAATACTGACTGAAACAAATGGGCACAAGGCACACTAGAAAATGAGCTGGTATATATCAGCTATAGCCAATCCTGGGCTAAATCCTACAAATCTTTCAGATTCTGCCTCAGCTGCTCCCTTCCACAGGGATACTTTCTTGATCATGCCATGTGCTTCCATTTCTGCCCGTTTTTAGCCCGTTTGCATACTTTCACATAATATTGTCATTTCCTGTGCCTGTCTCTGACTCAACAGCAAGTCTGTAAGCCTCTTAGAGGCAAGCATCGTGCCTTGTTCACCATTGTCTCTCCAGAACCTTTGGGAAAGCCTAATACACAGTGGTTCTTCCATGCATTGGTTGAACAAATGAGTGATTAGCTAAAAACCAATGATAATAACTGATAACAAGTACTTACTGTACTAATTGATTTGTATGGGCCACCTAATTAATTTTCCGCAAAACCCTATAGGAGTGATATTTGATTACCACCATTGTACAAATTAGAAAGATCATGACTTAGAATAACTAACTTCCTCAAAATCCTATAGTCAAAAAGTGGTGGAGGCAGATACAAATTCATGTAGTGTTACTCTACCTTGAACAATTATTCTCTATGTTATATGACTTATTTTCATTTAAGGTTGATTAAAACTAGCATTTGTTGCATAGTTGGCTTCTATAAGGAAGATTCAAAATACAAGTTACTTTTAATTAGGGTTGCTATGAAAGGATAGACTCAAACACTGTCACTGACATATTAAATTAATACAAAATCAATGATAAACTATTGGAAATATGGTCCTAAAATATCCATTTACTTTTAACCTGTAATTCCAGTTCTCCGAAAGTAATCAGACATATGGACACCACTTCGGGCCAAAACATTCTTCCTAATGTTTTAAAAAATGACTTTTGACTTTAGAATAGTCTACAATTAATAGAAAATTTACAAAGAGAGCACAGAAATTTTCTATATGTGCTGTATCCATTTACCTCTACTATGAACATTTTGTATTTTGTGGTAATTTGTCACAATGAGAAAACCAATATTGATTCATTAATATTAACTAAAATGAATACTTCATTCAGATTTTCTTAGCTATTACCTAACGACCATTTACCGTTCTGGGATTCCATCCAGGATATCACTGTATTTAGTCATCTTGTCTTTGTGGGCTCTTCTGAGCTGTAAGCTTCTCAGATTTTTCTTGTTTTTTATGATCTTGACAGTTTTGAGGACTGGTCTCATGGTTTGTAGGATAGGCCTCTCATGGAATTTTTCTGATGTTTTTCACATGATTTAATTGAGGACATGGATTCTGGTGAGGAAAACCACAGAGGTAAAGTGGCATTCTTATCACAACATATCAAGGGTATTACTATCAACACACCGCCATGTTGATGTTAACTTTGATCACCTGGTTGAGGGGATGTTTGTCAGATTTCTCCACTGTCAAGTTACTCTTTCCCCCCTGTTACTATACTCTTTGGAAGAAAGTTACTATGAGCATCTTGCATTTAAGGACTAGAGAACAATGTATCTCCCTTAATAGAGTCTTCATATAAATTACTTGAATTTTTGTGTGTGTGTGTGGGAGATGTGCCTGTTTTCCATAATGGATTAATTTCTTCAGTCATTTATATGTATATAGACTCATAGATATTTATTTTTTAGTTCAGGTTATAATCCAATACTACATTATTTTGTTGCTCAAATCCATTCAGCTTTGATCATTAGAAGACCTCTTAGTTAATTTCTGGGTCCCTTTGACATGGCCCATTTTTGTGTAACTTAAATTCTCATTAAAAAATTATCTTTATGTTCTGACACTACTAGATGCTCCCACCTCACCTTGTATATTTCCTGTCCCAGTCCTAGAATCAGTTATTCTTCCAAGGAACACTTATTCCTTTGAACATGGTATTAGAAACCAAGATTTGGGTACTTAGTGTGCTTGTTATGACTTGGGTATCAGTGTTTGTAGGTCCCCTCAACTGACAGAGTAAGGAAATAGATGTATATGTATTAACTCCTGTATATACACACTGTGAACATTACTGTATGTAAACCCTTGTATTGATATTAAGGCAAACATGAGCTCATACTGATATCTCCAACTCTATTACTTCATGGATCATTTTAATCTCCATCCCTTGCTTTTATGTAACCTCACACTCTAACAGTGAGAAACCTTATTCGCATTATTCACCATCAATCTACTTAGTTCTTAGCTGTAACAATTTACTTAGTCCTTCAATTCCAGTATACATATATAGTGGTTTCAGAATTTGTTTTCCTCTCACACCTTCCTCTCCAACTCTCTTAAAGCCATGACAAGTGTTAATAGCCAGGACTTCTCAATTTCCCCAAATCAGCAGAACATTTGGGCCATGTGGCAGTTAGGACCTTCATTTCTTAGGATACCTTGCATACTACATGTTTAAGTAAGATTATTCACATTCTCTTGATGCCAGATGTCATAGATCTTCCAATGAATTACATTTTAAAGTATTTTTGATTATTTTTTCTAGTGGTGAGTAAAGGACACAATAACCACTATCACATATGGAAATAAAAAAGGGAAAAACTCAGCTTTAAGTGAATGCATGTAAATCCACCCTACTACTTCGGAAAGTGAACTGTTTCAGTTGCTTTAGCCAGCTATATTTCTCCATTAAGGAAAAACTAATAAAGAAAACTCATTGCAAGTTTGTAGGTGGATGGTTACAAGAATAATAGAAAGTGCAGGATCTCAATTCTCGTACTCTTTAAGGAGCTCTTAAGTTTCCATTTCTGTTTTAAATAAATTTGGTACAGAATTTATTTCTATGGAACATTGGCAAAACTATTTTGACAAACTATTTCTTTTGGAATATCGTAAGTTCATTATGTTTTCAGCAAATATTAAAACTTTAATTTTAAGATTTCTTCACTCTCCATGCTAGGGACACTGAGAAAAAAGTTTGTATTAATTTTAACTTGCACCCCTAACCACACTGAAATTTCTGCAATTGATAAAAATGGATACAACCAGCTGGCTGTCAACACCTGGGCTCTGTTCCTGGCAGATTTATTTTGAAAGAAACACCTTTGAAATAGAGATAGAACCACATGTCCAAAGGGTATAAAATGGTTCTTGCCAATTTCTGACTCAGCAGTGGTTTTCCTCAAAGCCTAATTCTTCTGGAAACCATGGTTCCAAGTTAATAGAGGTTGGTTAACTTTTTGAGTTTCTACTTTGTAATACAGGCAGTGTGTCTATTACTGGATTTTGGAACGTGAAAAATTGTGTCTAGTCAAAGAGTTCATAGTCTAGGTTGGAACATAAATAGCTTTCTATAAAACCATGCAATGAATAATCGTTTAGAGATGGGAAATTAAAAACTGTGGTACTCAGTATGTTTTTAAGTCTTCCATTTTTTCTGGTTTTTTTTTTTTTTGCAAGTTCATGAAAGAAGGAAATTATTCTGTTTTTTTTTAAAGCTCAACACAGAACTTTTGGGAGGAGATTGTTGCCAATGTGACTCCTGCCATGTGCCAGAAGTTAACGTATTAATGTTGTGGCCACCATTTCTGAGAAAGTAGAGGCCCTGAGAAGGATATGATAGAGCCATTCCCGTCTGCTTGCCTAAACAATTCTTAAATTTTATATCTTTTGTGGTTGGTAGAGATCTCCTTGGAATGACATAGATGATTGGAGGATTGCTTAGCATTTGGGGGATTTTATAATAGAATGCTGAGACGTCTATGACGTTGCTTTTGAAGAGAGAAATCTAAGCTTTATCTGGATCATAGATCTAAATTTGTTTTTGGGGAAAAGGAAGGAGCCTCAAGTAATGAGACTGGCTTATGCTTTCTTGGATAAGTTCCCCAACCCTAGGCATACATCTATCTTTGTTTTACATTTGGCTTATGCTTAGAAGTTTGAAAGCAAAGTACCATGGGAAAAATACTGGTTATATATTACCACACATGTTCAGAACTGTGAGATTTATACTTTGAAGTAAAAGACTGGCACATGGCAGCCTTCAGATATCTTCTGTTGATTACAGAAGGCCAGAGCATGGGTCAGCAGGTGAACATGCTTCAGCAACATCAATAGGTAGATGCTATGTAAGACAGATATTCAGTAGACAGCAATGCACATCTGGGTATATTGTGGGCATGTCCACTTATATTCTTATAATTTTTGTATGACTCATTCCATTAATATGCATTAACAAATATCAGGAATTGCTATCGTAGTGGTACATGCCTGTAATCCCAGTACTTGAGAGACTGAGATAAGAGGATCACAGGTTTGAGGCCAGCTTCAGCAACTTAGTGAGACTCTCAGTAACCTAGTAAGACCCTGTTTCAAAACAAACAAACAAACAAACAAACAAACAAACAAACAAACAAACAATAAAAAGGGCTGGGGGTGTAACTCAGAGGTAGAATGCCCCTGGATTCAATTCCCAGTAACACACACACATACACACACACACACACACAAGAAATCTTGTCATTATTTTTTCTGTGCTTCAACAAGCAGTCTTTAACTTTTAAGGACTCTGCTTTATAACAAAGTGAGGAACACTATCTGGATTTCATATGCTATCTTCTCAAAGGAACAACATGGGAGATATAAAAGCAGAGGCTCTTATTTATTGGGCTAATTTGATGTATATATAAGACTATGCTTTCCTTAATTTTTATTCAAATTTAAATATACTATAAAAGTAAAAAAAATTATTTTTGAAAACATGATTCCATCACAGTGTTTTGCCACAATGGCTTCAGATTGTCAAAAACTTATTAAATATCAAAAGGAAGTTTTCTTTGTAAGAAACAAACTCCCTTACTCTTCATGCCATATTCACAATCAACTCTGCTTCTAATTTCCTGTAAACTTTGAAGCTGACTTACATGAACGTTCATAGTTTGGTCTCTGCTTACCTCTCTGGCTTCATTATTTGCCACCTCTGCTCCTCACCAGCTCCAAATATACCACCCTCTAGCCACATTGCATTTGTCTCCACTTGCTCTCTCACATCCTCACTGTAGCAGCACCATTCCTTCTTACCCTGAGCAATTCCTATCCAGATCTTAGTCTGTGTGTCCTTTCATCTGACCTCCAAGGCAGGTGTCTTCCAGGGAGTTCTTCCTCCAATGGATTGCTTTTCTCTTTTCCATGTCAAATACTGGCTGAAGCAGTAAAGATGAAAAATGTAGTAAATAGTGGTTAATAAAGAAACAAAACTATACCTGGGCATGGTGGCACATGTCTGTAATCCCAGTACTTGGGAGGCTGAGACAGGAGGATTGCAGGTTTGCCATCAGCTTCAACAACTTAGTGAGGGCCTCTGAAACTTTAGTGAGACCCTGTTTCAAACTAAAAAATAAAAATAGGGTTGGGGGTATAGCTCAGAGGTAGAATGCCTCTGGGTTCAGTCCCTAGTAACACACATACACACACACACACACACACACACACACACACACACACACAGAAACAAATATATGTATCTTGGTATTTATAAACATTTTTGAAAAGTTTCTTTAAATAAGTTTAATCATTGAGTAATAAGTTAAAGGTTACTGGTCCATTGAAAGTTACACATAATATCAAATTATTTTATAATATTCATATAACCCTTATTACCTATTACACTGCATTATTAGTCTTCCACATATCTATCATATGTATATACATACATGTATGTCTATATGTGTATACACGTGTGCATATGTATGAGTATAGACACACCTTCATGTGCACACACATATGCCACAGAAATGAAAAAAATGGAAGACTAGAAACATACTGGGTGTCTCTCATCTCTGTCTTATGGTACTATAGTGCCATGTTTCCTATTTCTAGGATATAATTTACTAATTTCAAATAGTTATATGACTACATATTATAAATTCAAATAGGATATGCCTTGAGTACATACTATTGGAACATGTACTAATATTCTTCACAATATCTAACACAATGTCAGCACATACCAATTATTCATTATTGATTTACAATAAAATTTTAAAATAAAAAGATAAAGTAAAAACCCACAATAGTTGAAAATAAAATGGTTATAAAATTTGAAAAGCCTTAAAAGAGACTTCCTATAGTTGACCATATGAAAAAGGTTCCATGCATGCTTTTGAACTTGTTCATTCTCTCACCAAATATTTACTGAGAATTCTGTGATTTTCATTTTGACTCTACATTTGTAAGCAAAACAAACATGGAACTTTTAATCTAGTTCAGAATTAAGAAATTAAAAGCCCAATTATTGAGGCAAAGAACAAGATAAGAACAAATAAATAATAAATAAAAGGGAGCGTGTCTTTATCTTAAATGGTTAGGCAATGCCTCTCTGAGGAAGGTATATTTGACTTGGGAAGTAAAATTTTAATAGAAGGAGGTGCCTTCAGAGAAGGAGATTGTTTTTATAAAGGGAAGGGAAAGGAGCCCGCTCAGAAAGAAACAATATGCAGATCAGAGGGTTTTAGACAAAATTAGAGCTTGAGATAGAAAAATAAACCCCAATTAATTCTGAGCTTCTATAGTTTAATGCCATTTTCCCTTCTGTGTGTGTGTGTCTCCTAATATTCAAGATATGCTTTTAGTTTGAGAAACTACTACACATATATGTTTTCTTGTTAGAAAAGAATGACATAAATGGTAACTATCTTTGTTCCTAAGATGTTCTGTCACCAGATACAAGGAGTTTGAATGTAGAGGAAACATCTCACCATCATTTGGGAGGCTGCATTTGGGCTCCCAAAGATGCTCCCAATATTTTTCCTTATTTTATGTGAGTTTTACCATATACATCAAATTGATGAAGACTTAGAGCACTCTTGGTGATACAAGGGTGTTTTAATAGTGACCTTTGATAGAATATCTTTGACTTCTGATAGTACCTAATGCAATCAAATTAGAATATATATACATATATACGTGCACATATACATACACATTCTAATTTTATATGTATGTGATTTATATATATATATACATATTCTAATTTTATATGTATGTATGTATCATGAGCAAGGATGTTTACGGTCTTGTAACCCAAACACCAGATCTGTTCAAGAATCCCCACCAGATCTCTCAGTTTGCTTCTATGCCTCTAGTGTTAGAAGTTTATCGCCTCTTAAGTTTTTTTGTCTGTTCACTTATTGGGCAATATTAGTTTAAATTTCTTTTTGTATATTATTATAAAATCTGGTTTTGTAAACACGCCTCATATTCCTCAAGAGCAACACAAGCAGAAGAACAACTTGGCTTCTTCCCTTAATGGAATTTCAAGTATATGAGTGCAGTTGCCTTTCTATGGCATTCCTTTCCTAGCTAAACATTATCTTGGCTTCTTTGGCTTTCATAGGAGTTGGTCTGTCTCCTGCTCAGGAGATCATCTTCCTAGGTACTCCACACTTGGTTTCATAGAATTACCCTTTCAGTCACAGTCAATCCTCTGATTCATTCAAATTATCACTCATAGCCGGGCGTGGTGGCGCACGCTTGTAATCCCAGTACTTGGGAGACGGAGACTGGAGGATCCTGGTTCGCGGCCAGCCCCAGCTACTTAGTCAGGCCCTCCACAACTTTGTGAGACCCGGTTTCAAAATAAAGGATAAAAAATAGGGCCGGGGGTGTAGCTTGGAGGTAGAATGCCCCTGGGTTCAATCCCCGGTACCGCAAAAAAAAAAAAAAAATAAAACAACAACAACAACAACAACAACAAAAAAACCAAATTATCACTCATAGCTCTCAGGCTCTTGCTAACTTCCTCCCTAAGAAATTGAAATTTATTTCCTCTTCTCCCTGCCAAAAAACAACACAACTTCAACTTAACTTCTTCTTCTTCTTCTTCTTCTTCTTCTTCTTCTTCTTCTTCTTCTTCTTTCCTCCTCCTCTTCCTCCTCCCCCTCCCCTCCCCCTCCCCCTCCTCTTCCCCCTCTCCCCTCCTTCTCCTTCTCCTTCTCCTTCTCCTTCGTCTTCTTACCTGTAGGGAGCTAGAGAGTTCTGACTTCCTTTTTGTTTTTGGACTTTGAATTTAGGGGCATTATACCTTTGAGCTACACCCCCAGCCCTTTAAAATATTTTTTTGTTGTTGTTTGGAAACAGATTTTACTAGGTGGCTGAAAGTCTTGCTATGTTGCTGAGGCTAGTCCTTGAACCTGAGATCTTCCTGTCTCAGCCTCCCAAGTACTGGGTTACAAGTGTGTGCCACTGTGCCCGTTTTTTTCTTAAACTTTCTTAAGAGTTTTATTATGCCAGTGATAAATTTTTCCTTGATATTTTTTTCCTTCAGCTTTATGATCTTCTAATGTGTTCACAGATTATACCAACTTGAGATTCCTGGCAGAAATGTTTCATCAATGGATATTCTAAAGAAGCAAAGGCAGTATTTCCTGGAAAAATATATTTCAACTCTTTCAGTGAGTGAAATCTTATTAGGTGGGGATGGTTTTCTGCAGAATGATTTTAAAGAGAAGGTTAATGGGTCTATTATCAGTCAGCATAAATACTTCATCCAGAAGACAACAATATATTGTCAGCAGGTTAAATCATTGGTTTCCATCCTGAGCTTGTTAGGTGCCTGAGAGTTCCTCAGAGTCACCAGTACAACTACAATGGGGGGATGTGTATATAAGCAGCGGGACCCACCTCAACTAGGGCTGCTCCACTTCTGTCTGTTTTTTCTTTTCAAATTCAGCTTTGTTGTAAGATTTATTTGAAGAGATGCTAAAATTATTTTGAAAACCCACTGGAAACTCTTGAATATTTGGAGCCCTATCTTAAGATTTTTTTCCCCTTATAAATAGTGGAATATGTTCATTAACCTTCTTACTAAAGCTGGGATCCTTTGTGACATTGGAGCTTTCTGCATAACAATTAATAAAGATGCCACCCACAAGGGCTAATGACACAAAATTAAGAAGTCAGCATTAGGAATAGGTAAATTCAGCAACTGCTAGGATCCTGCTGTCAGGCAAACGTCCTTGACAATGAGGAAAGAGGAATGAAATTACAGTTCACATGGCTGTATAGAAACAGAATTGTTCCTATAGAGAGTGCTTTCTAAAGGTTCCCCAAGGCTGTGCAGCTCTTTAAATCGGCCAGCACTTTTTATTTTCAATCACAAAGTGGAAAAAAAAGCACCTCCTTTTCTCTTTTTCTCTTTCAAGAAATCCAAACTGTAAGTATTGTTGAGTCACCTAATCTCTCACTGAAGAGGGAAATGGTATCCCTTTGTATGCTGGATGTAGAAGATTTACGAAGGGAAACAAAAAAGAGTAGAGAGAGAGATGGATCATAACAGCATTGGATTTGATATTTTCTTCATTTTACAATGTTCTGCCTTGCTTGACATGTTTACTTTGCAAACACTTATATTCCTGGCTCAGAGTTGCTCTCTGAACACCATGGTGCATAATTAATGTCAAGGTGGAAGGCGATTATGTTGCAAATGCTGCTCCCTGGGCTCCAAAAAGCATTTTTAAAGCCAATTTAGGTCACACATGGTTCAGTCTCTTAGAAATCTTTCTTAATTGTTCAGCTAAAGAGAATGTCTCAGGGCATTTATTAACAGATATTCCAGTGGGCTGTCCTTCCCGGGGCGTGTGAATGTGCTGCCAGGAGAGGAGAGGATCTCTCAGAGTGCACCTGGGGTGGGGGCTGATTGTTGCAGAAGAGGGGGACCCCAAGAAGTTTATTTTTTAAGCCTGATAGAACTCTAAGCAAATCAACAGAGCAAAGAACACAGTTTAGCTAAAAAGTTTATGACAAAGTAGACAACTATTCTTGTTTTCTTCACTCCAGTAAGTTTCTGAGGTTCACATGGCACAGAACATGTCAGGGTAGGAACCAAATACAAAATAGATATTTGAATGGACCATTTCTTTTATGTTCAACTGTCATTTGCCGCTCTTTTGAAGCCCTCAGCTGACAAAGTTTGTAGCATCAGTCGATGGAGTCAACCTGATGGAAAGATCTTGAGCTTCTTTTAGCATTTGTAGTTTCTAAGGCTGGAGCCAGGAAATGTGCTGTCTGAGGAGACACAGTAGGGAAGGGAAGAAAATGGGTTTCTTTAGATTTTTCATTTACCCAGGAGACACGATACCAGCTTAGAGTAGGCTAGCACTGGGTTGCTCCTTTATTCTATTTCTTCCTCTTCAAGTTCCCAACTTCATTACATAATACTCAACATATTGCCACACCATTTCTTTGAAAGTACATGCAGACAAAATACTCTCCATATGTTTTAGTCAGTTTTCCTGTCGTTGTGACCAAAATACCCAACAAGAGCAACTTAGAAGAGGAAAGGTTTATTGGGGATCATGGTTTCAGTCGACAGGGCCAGCTCTGATGCATGAAAAGCAGCAGCAGTGCTAGGGTGCATGGAGGGACAATGCTGTCACATCATGGAAGCCAGAAACAGAGAGAGGGAGAGGAGGGGACCCATGGACATATATAGTCTCCAAGGCCACACCTCCAATAACCCACCTTCTCTAGCCACTCCCTAACTGCCTATGTTACCACCCAATACATCCATTCAAATGATAATCCATCCATTGATTTATCCACCGATGAGAGTAGAAGCCTCAAGATTCAATTATATTACCTCTGAACATTTTTAAATTGCCAATGCGTAAGCTTTTACAGGGGACATTCTATATCTAAACCATACCACTATATAATCACCTGTGTCATGTGAGTTAATTAAGAAGCAGAGCCTAAGATTGGGATTCTTCTGCAAGGGACTTGGTGAGGGAATTTTCCCAGGTGAAATCTGTATAGGAGTGAGGGAAGCAGGAGGGGGGGGGACTCTGTCAAGAAGTGGATTCTCCTGAACTCCAACCTTAGGTTCTTCAGAAAGTCCTGGACCATGACACCACATGGGTGTCCTGCCTTAGAGCAAGGAAGCTCGCATATTATATTCTCTATCAGTCAGTAATTGTGAAGGGGCTGCACCTGGAAGGAGAGCATAAGCTCTCAAACATTTCCAGGGGGTGGCTCTGGACAGGCTCCTGAGGGTGATTCTCATAAGATTGCATCTTTAATTTGCTAGCAGCCAAACTCAAGACAGGGATGTAGGCACCATCAGGTAAAACAATTCTTGCCAACAAGAGCACAAAGAGTATCTGCTACACCATGCAACACACCCATTTTGCCTGGAAATTTGTTCATGACAGGAAAACTCTAGGGCCTATGGTGGATAAGCTAAATCTCTGTATAAAGAGAATTATTGGAGCTAGAGGGCAGGGGTCATCAGACATTTACTAAAAGGGGCTTAGGTAATAAATATGTTATATTTTGTGGGCCAGGTAGTCTCTGTTGCAGCTACTCAGCCCTGTTGTTCTAACATTAAAACAGCCATATAACAGCCATATAGACAACATTTAAGCCAATGGGTAAAGCTGTGTTCCAATAAAACTTGACTTACAAAATCAGGTGGGAGATTAGATTTAGCCTGCAGGTTATAGTTTATTGACTCCAGATACAGGAGATGAAGCAGAGAAGAATAATTGACATTCCTTATTTATCTATCCTCCTGAAATGGCATTAATTTTTCATTTCTGATAAAAAGCTTTTAAATAATATATTTTCAAATTCTGCTTAAGAGGATAGGCTTTGCAATTATAAAGAGCAAAATTCTGCTTTTACCACTCTAGGCCATTTTGAGTAATAAGTAAGAAAATGTTTCTAGTATACTTATAGTGGCTGGCGCTTAGTAAATGCTGACTAAATGGTACTTTGCTATCATTGTCATTCTTCCCCATGGAATATTGCTTTTTGGTTACTTCCCTGGAATTATCAGTGTTTTTATTCAGTGTCTAATTTACTTCTGAGATATTCTGAGATTGAAATTAGGTTTTTCAGAATAAACATGATCACAAAAGGAAAGATCTGTTTCTCACATCAAGTTGAACCAAGATAGTCACATGTTTTCCGGTTTTCCAGTTTCTCCCTTTTTCTTACTTGGCACAAATAGATGGAATAAAAGCATATACAAATAGGTCCTCATCTAGAGATGGAATTGATGTTGTGCAGGAATTAAATTGGATGGGAGTCTGGTAGAAAATCGGAACTATAAATTGGTCTTATTTGCCATGAGAAAGAATTCTCAGAGGGGAAAATGAAGATGACCTGGGTTTGTACCTCAACCTGGTCACTCCTGGGGCCACCATTTGCCTCCCTCCATCATCACTGAATGCCTGGGTGGGTTTCGAGCTCCATTGGGTGTAAGTCAAACAATTTTCACTCGTTTCATTTACCATCCAGTAGAGGATGCAGGTAAGCCTTGGACTGGGGGCTTGATTTAAAACAGAGCTATCTCTCTGTGTTCCTTAGGCAGGAGGAAATACATGAGTGAAATTTGTCTTGTCTCTAAGGAGCCTGTGGAGTTTGGCCCCTGTTCCAGAGAAGAAGCGGGAAGCTGCTGATGCAGATTCATTGTGGAAATGCAGTCCTCAGAGGCAAGCTATCCGTCATTGCTCACTTGCTGGGCTTTCCCTTCCCAGACGACTACATAATGTCCAAGTTGGACATACAAGTCGGCATCAGCCCAGAGGAAACTAATGGCCCCCCTTCAGTAGATTAAATGGATTGGGGCATCCAAGGGAATCTGTTTTATAGAATCATTTGGCTTACCGAACAACCTCATGTTACAGATAAATAAAATCCTACAGCCAAGGAGCCAAATCTGCTTTTTAGTTATTTTTCCAGAAGTACAGCTCCTTGTTGCCAGGAAAAGTTCAGCATCATGATAATGGGCAGGACCAGACGTTGAGAACCCTGCCCTGGAGGTGTCCTCTGCTTTGCAGATAAAGCCCCGATTTCTCATCATGGCTGTACACACCTCATGCCACGTTCCCCCGCCTGCGTACTTCCAGCCACTTTGGCTTTCTCTCTGTCCCTCAGTTCTGTCAAATGTTTGCCATTTCGGGGATTTTGCACTTGTTGCCTTGCTTGGAACACACTTTCATCAAATTTTCAAAACACTGGTTCTTTGTGGTCATTGATTTAGATCAAATGTTGCTTTCTTGGAAGGCTCTTTGCTGAGAACTCCTCCTAAAGAGGCACCCACATCCCTCCGATCCATTATCCTGAATCTCTTTCTTATCGAAAACTATCTTATTTGTTTATTGTTTTACTTACCCTTCATAATAAAAGTTTCATGAGAACCCTTTCCTTTTCTGTCCTTAGCTTTTAGAACAATGTCTGATTCAAGGTGTTCATTAATTAGGATTTACTAAACAAATAATGAGCTGGGTAATCTGGATCATGTTCAAATCTAGTCCCATAAAAATTGGTAATTTTTATATTCTTTCTGTGTCTCGGTTTTCCCACAATGAAAGGACTAAAGTTTTAAAGAACTTACATGCTTATATTTTATGATTCTTTGGGGATTCTTTTCACTAACTTCATATTTTGCTAGCTGTATTACAAAAATTTTACTATTAGGATCAGGAGTTAGTAATTTGAATCTTTCTCTGTGGTTAAGTCCTCACAAAGCCAAAGTAACTAACTGATTCCATCAATTCTATTATTTGACATAGCAGAAAGCCTGTTTATTTTCAGCATTGTATACATGCAATTCAAATGAGTAGTTAGAGATTAAACTGGGATAGCTGAGCCTTAAAACCTTGGGATATGAGATACAAATATTAATTTTCTCAATTGTCAGCAGATTTTCCATTGAGAAGTGGCCCTTAGTGGAGATGGTGAAATATGGAATACTTACCAGAGTTTCTGTCAATAAGATTTAAGAAATGACCAGCTTTGACTTTGATTTTGGTGTTTTGAAGATGGTACACATTTTCTCCTCACATATATTTCCAACACACGGTATCAGGCCTGTCATTTATCTTGAAGATCACACTTTCACCAGCAGGATATCAAATTCTTCCCTCTAGAAGCCTGTAGTTATCTTGTCCAGTTGCTGTTTCTATGCTGCAATCTCACACTGTCTGGTAGTGTTGGATATTATTTTGTTAAACCTACTCATTCATACTCTTCATTCCATGCACATAACAGTGGGCATAATTCCAGAGACCAAAAAGTATTTTTATCAGTATATTTTATTTTTGCTCAGAGATATTTATTAAGCATCTGCTATGCCCATAGTTTGGGCAATGTAGACAAGAATGTAAACAACATAGACTCTGCCTTGACTTATACTCTATATTAGATGTAATAAATGTCAATTTAATACCTGCTACTTATTAGGTATCAGGTGGACTTTTTTCCTTTAATTATGCTATTTATTCCTTTAATCCTTGTGCTTTAAAAATGGTATTGCCCAAATCTGACAGGTGAGGAACTGAAGGTTAAATTTCTTGCAATTTTCCCAACATGTAATTATGTCAGAGCTAGAATTTCTGATTACAAGTCCAGTGCCTACTTCACTAGATGACAGAAAAGCAAATGATATACAATATTAGTAAAATGACTATAGAACAAGGCAATTTACACTAAATGTAGCAGGGGAAGAGAAACATGCACTTCTGTATCTCTGCTTTAAAAAGGTGAATGTAAAAAGGTCAGGGTACTCCAGAGAAATAGATCCATATGTATATATCTCCTACATATGTATGTATTCTATCTATCATCTATCTATTTATCATCTATCTATCTAGCATCTATCATTTATTTGTCTGCCTATGTTTCCTTCCTTTCTATATGCCTAGCTATCTTCTATATATCTTCTATTTATCATCTATCCTACTTGTCCTCCATGTATATCCTTCTTATCTATCATCTATCTTCTATCATGTGTCCTATCTTTCCTTCCTATCTATTGCCTATTTATTATCTACCTATGTAGAGAATAAAAGAGAGCTTTATTATACAGAATTCACTCATATTGTTCCAAAGGTTAAGAAGCCCTAAAATCTACAGTCAGCAAACTGGTAACCCAGGAGAATTGATGATATATTCCATTCTCAATGATGATAGTCTCCCTTTGAATTCAAAAGCAGGAAAGAACTGATACCCCAGCTCCAGGCAGTTAGGAGGAGTTCCCTCTCACTCATGGGAAGGTCATCCTCTTTATTTCATTCAGGCTTTCCCTGACTGAATGAGGCACATCCATGTTGCGGATGTCAATGTACTTTACTTAGCCTATGGATTCAAATGTTAATCTCATCCAGGAGCACCTTCACAGAGACACATCCAGAATAATACTTGACCAAATGCCTGGGCATCCTATAGCCCAGTCCAGTTGAAACATAAAACCACAGTGGGTTTGTCCTACTCTCTCTATATGCATTAGTTACAAGAGCTCATATCTGCTTCCACATTAAAATTCTTACAATACTTCTTAAAAAAATCAAGGCAGATGTTTCCTCTTGTTTTACATGGCCTAATATTTATTCTCCCTTTTTGCATTAATTCCTGATGACCTTTATGGAATTTTTTTTTATTCTTTTTTTTTTTTTGCAGTACCAGGGATTGAACCCAGGGGCGTTCTACCTCCGCGCTACACCCCCGGCTCTATTTTTTATACTTTATTTTGAAACCAGTCTCACGAAGTTGCGGAGGGCCTCACTAAGTAGAGAGAGAGAGAGAGAGAGAGAGCCGAGGCTGGCCGCAAACCTGGATCCTCCGGTCTCCGCCTCCCAAAGTACTGGGATTACAAGCATGTGCCACCACGCCCGGCACCTTTATGGAATTTGAATTGTCTGTTTTTTGGGGAAAACTATAAATCAAGGTGTCCCATGTTCTTTACCTGAGGGTAGACATGTGACCCAAGCTAACCCCAATGGATCTTCTTTGGGACTGGAAATCTTGAGTAAAATAATACAAGAAGGGAAAAAATGATGGAGTGCCACTATTTCAGTAGTAGAGACTCTTTGAATACTTGCCACTGTTTAGGCACCTGGAGCGCCAGGTTTTAAGCCTGTTCCGTTACTTATATATCAACATCCATGGGATACATTTCCCTTTTAACTTCATTAGCTACATTTATTTCTGTTTCTTGCAATGAAAGTACCCCCTTAGATACAAAAATAATATATGATTCCCCACCCTTTTGTATCTAGTCCTAGCAGGATGAATCTAAACTGTTTTAGATTTACCACTGGGATGGGTTTCCCAGAAGACAAAGTATTCATCTGAAGCCTGGTCTGCCATGGAGAATTCTGTAGCAAAGCTATTTTTTGAAGTGCTTTCATTTTTACATTGTCAAAATTGGCCTCCTTTGACTCATATAGTCCCCACATCCTGAGACTGGGACTAGAGCCATTATTTTTGCTTAATCTTAAAATCTTCTTATAATACTCACTTTTCAAGTGGGATTCCTGGGGCTATGCAACCTTGTATATTGTCCACTTTAACAAGGATTAAAGTGGTTGATTATGTAGCACCTTTTCTACCACCTTAGTAGTTTCTCGATAGTAAGAACTCATTACCAAGCCTTTCCATCTCTAATGAAGAAGCAAAAACCTTGAGAGAGCAAGCGACTAGATGGGGTCTTAACAGTGAGGAAGAAGATCCAGGAACTTAACTCAAAGTCTCTCTGCCATTGGCATTAATAACCTGGCTGTGCAGACGTAGTGTTGCTCTCTTCCTCTCTTTCTCACTGACTGATACAGCGCTTAGAATGCTCTGTGTATCTCCCAGCCAGACTCCAGCATTGCTGAATTCCATGATGTATTCTAGAACGGGGTCCAGCCAGGAACATGGGCCAGGAACCAGCGGCAGCATCTGTTTTAGGAAACCGTGTCTCTCCTGCCATTTCTCCCATTGTTCTCTTCTGTGTTGGCAGATGAAAATGTTCCCCTTTGACAGTTTCATTTGGCTCCTTTAGACCCTTACAAATCCTCCAGTTGTCATCTGGGTCCTCTACTCTTGCTATCCACTGAATCTCGCCATTGCTGCTATTTTCTCTTTTTTTGTAGTTAGCATATTATGCTTCTGTCCCATTGTTCTCTTTGGCTCATATTTCAGCAGTGTTCATACTCCGTGCACAGTCTCATCCTTACTTTTCTTTTATGTGAATAGGGTGTATTATGGGTAAACGTTCAACTCTTACAATCACATCAGCAAACATTTAATGCTGCCTTTTATAACCTGAACACGCTTTGTTATTCCTCTCACATTTCATGCCTCAGTGGTTGTTAGAAGTTCCCTGCTGTATTACAACAGCCTGTTCAGACACTCAATTCTTGTATCCACTGGGACATCACATATTGCTAAGGTCAGAATTTTCCTTTCTGTGAAATTGTGCAGTTTTACTTTTTAAGATATATCGTGTTCTTAGGGTACAAGCTTTAAAAAATTCAAGCAACTCTCCTCCCCTACTTGAAAATATTCACTTGGAAATATTCACAGGTCTATAGGGACAATTCATAGATTTTCTGACCCATCCAGAAAATGAATGAGTAGTGTTCTTAAAAGTCTATGCTTCTTCATTGTATTTTTCCTACCCATGGGCCACATCTAATAGCATCTACAACACATTTATCTTGGTAGAGTGTACATTAAAGTTTTCATGTTCAGGGACTACACTGGGCATTTCAAATCAAGAATATGGAGCATTTTCACATGAGCATTTTCAGCAACCTGATTTAATTCAGCACAATTTTCATCTTTATACTCCTGAGACAGGAATGTATGTTTTCTTCTCAACTCCAAGTGTCTATTCTCACAATGAAGGTGGGAAAATACCATTTTCTTGAAAGTGGCTGTGGGAGGTTAATGGGTGTCTAAGTTTCTCAAACATGCTTAATCCCTTGTGGGCCTTCACTCTACTATTGTAATAATTTTACCTCTTCCTCTCCAAGATTAACTCTTCCTTCCTGCCTGGTCCCTTGAGCTGCAGTCAACTCCTCCCTTAATTGCTTTTTATTTATTTATTTATTTTTAAAATTACTTTATTAGTGCATTGCAACTATACATCATAGTGAGGTTCAATGTGTAAAAAACATACATGCACACAGACAGCTCTTTGTGTAGTTCCCTCAACATCCCACACTGCTCCAAGCTCCTCCCTCTCCACATGAATTAGTGAGATTGGTAGTAAAACCTTCACATATCACCATAGTATTATTTATACTGTTTCCTTCTTCAATTCTCCCTCTTCCCCTCCCTCTTTACCCCAAGCCCCAGCAACTATTCTATAGATCTCTCTTTCTGCATTATTTAAAGTCCCTTATGCATCCTCTTTTCTCTCTAGCTTCCTCAAATGAGAGAAAACATACTACCTTTGACTTTCTGAGACTCATATCACTTAGTATAATTTCTAGTTCCATTCATCTTCCTGCAAATGACATAATTTTGTTCTTTTTTACGGCTGAGTAAAATTCCATCCTGTGTATATACCAAATTTTCTTTCTCCACTCATTTGTTAACCTTTATCTACTCATTTGTTAACCTTAATTCCTTTTTAGAACTCCTTCCCTTATCCAGCACATGGAGCCCAACTTCCCTCTGCTATAAAAGCTCAGAAAACCCACTTCTCTGAACTGTATTAATTCCCTTTGTGTCATCAGCATCTATATATCCCTGAATAGTTTACAGTAGACTCCAGCCCCATCATTCTACTAAAACTGTCAGAAAGTGCAGTTAAATCTACGAAGAGGTGGGAGTGACATTTGAACTTGAAGGGCCTACCACAGAGAGAGGAGGGCAAAGACAGGAGACTGGAGGCAAGATGGAAAAGATCCACTTTGCCACAACTGAGTACAATGGTAAATCTTTCAGTTTTAGAGAGAATTGAAAGGAAAGCAAAAGCCCTGACTTGAAACATGGCGAAAAATGAACAAAGAGGACAGCCTTATGCCTTCTCTGATACTGCTTTTTCCATAAGATTTCCATTGTCCCAATGATGATCTGAATTTTCATTTCCAGACTTTATGAGCCTGTGCACAGTTTTCAATAACACTTGGAAGACTACCGTTTAGGTAGAACCTTGGTGTACCCAGTGTTATGGTTGGGGTTTGGAATGCCCCCCCAGAAGCTCATGGGTTGAAAGCAAGGCCCCAGTGCATGAAGGTTCAGAAGTGGGGCATGACTGGAGGAGTTGGGTAACTGGGAGCATGGCCTTGGGGACTGTCTATGTCCCTGGTCCCCTACTCTCACTCTCTGCTTCTGGCTGCTATGAGCAGCTGTCATCCACCATGCCCTGCTGCCATGATGTTTCTTCCTTGGAGCAGGCCTGCCATGGACTGAACCTTTGATACCATGAGCCAAATAAAACTTTCCCCTTCTAAGTTGTTCTTGTCAGGCATTTTGGTCACAGTTACAAAAAAGGTAATTAATACACCCGGAAACCCCAGTCACTTTCTGCAGACCCCTCTGGTTTAATGATCCTGATATATTCTCCCTGCTAACAGCTTTACTTGGTCTTACAAGTATAATTGTCCCTCTCTCAGCATCATATAGCCTGGAAGAATATTTCCTATCTGTTGAATACATGTACATGGAACTCAGTTTCATTATGAGACCACAAAAAGAGGATGTGCCTGAACAATAATATGAAATTTAAAGGGTAAAATTTAAAATAGTGCTATGGTTTGAATATGGTAGGCATGAGAAGTGAGTGCCCCAATACCTGTTTTCCATATACTTTGTTGTCTTTTACCTACCTTACCCTAGGATAATAACTGTGAGCCAGTAACCCAGACCCACCTTGATCTTATTTTAAAATTTCCCCTAACCTAAAGGAATGTAAGTACTGTGAAGGAAGCTCTGATACTGATAATAATGTGTTCATAGGCCAAGCAACCCAAATACTGAGCCCTTGGTGACAACAAGTATATTTAACCTTTGAAGATATATTTTTGTGTATCTTGAAAACAACTGACAGTTGACTAGATACTTCTAGGGGGAAACTAGTTATACCACTTCCTTAGAGTTTTGATTCATTCTTTTCTCTTTTGTCTTAGTCAGCATTTTCACTGCTATAATTCAAAGACCTGAACACATAACTTAGAGGAGGGAAGATTTATTTGCTCATGGTTTTGGGTTAAGTCCATGTGAGGCCGGGGACCGTGGATCTCAGGGCATGGCAGTGGGAAGCAGAGAGAGGGAGAGCGCAAGGTTTCACTCTCACATCATGGAGGGCAGAAACAGGAGAAAGTGAGGGGAGGAGGAACCATACATAATCCCCAAGGCTTCAGCCTCAGGGACCCACCTTCTCCAGCCACAGCCTACCAGCCCAGGCCACCCCCCCCATACATCCATTACAATCGATTTATCCACTGCTGAGATTACAACTCTCACGACTTAACTATAACAGCCCTGAATATTAATAAATAAGCTCTTTAGGGGACATTCTATACCTAACTATAACAAATTTCCTCTTCCATGAACAGACTTTTATCTTCAGAACAAACTGTTGACTTATTTCATTATACCTAGGCTTTTGGATTGTTTACATTATATGACCCATAAAAATATTTGGCAGTTATCTTCCCTTTCCTGTTTTCTACTCATAGCTTAATTTCACCTTTCCTTTATGGCAGGAAAATCTAGGATTCTGTCAACAGACAATATTGCTCTGACTGGCAATGGGTAGCAATTGCACCAAGGGGAGGATTGGGGTCTTCTCCGCTGTGCCTTTCAAGCACAGATATTCTTTTAAGACCTTGCGGAATATAGCCAGATCTCTCCAGTTTTTTTAGGGGAGAGAGTCTCCCAGTATTTCTGGCCCTCCTGCCTCCGGACAGAGATGGAAACTTTGCAGAAGCTGCCTCCCTGGTGGAATTCATTTTGATCTCTAACTAGTGGCTTGGATTTGCAGCTTGACCCTGAAGCAAGGTCAGTCAGCACTATGTGCTTGGACTGAAATTGAGAAGTTGATTCCTTCTGTCCATTTTACTTTTTTATTTAAGTTTATTTTTCCTCTCTAGGTTATTACCATTGTTCCAAGTATTGTCACTGCAGTTTACACTAATAAAAGAGAGAATGAAATTCTGTAAATGTTCCTGTCCTACTGCTAGTGTCACAATGTGTGTGATGTCGAAACAATCTTGAGTCTCTGGGTTTCAAACCTCAGGACTGTGATCAGTGTCCTTGACATCTAGGCATGGGAACCAGGCTTAGTGAAGGTGAGAGGGAGTTGTGTGATCTCTCAACCTTGAGCTGAACCAAATGCACTTCCGTTGGGAGAAAGATGACCAGATCCAAGGTCATCTGAAGATGGCTGTCTGCACAACATTCTGCCCCAGTCCTGAGAGAACTTATATGTCCTCCCTCTTGGACTATCATTTTTCCATTATGATTCTTCCATAGTTTATGTGGTACTTTTTCCATGAAATGATGAGTTTCTAATCCCTTAATTTGTTTTTGTTTATCTTCAGAAGGAGAAAGATGAGATTAGGAAATCAGAATTTGGAGGACTTGGAGAACTGAAAATGAATTAGATGTATTAAAAGTTGACAATGGAATCTTCTGGAAAGAATTCCAAATAATTTATGTAGATACTCTATCCTCAAGGAAGTGGAGCATAATTCCCTACTCCCGTGAGTGTAAACTATACATAGTGTCTTCCTCCCAAAGAGTACATTATGGAAAGGGTGGAAAAAGAGTGACTTTAAAGTAGAGAAACCTAACAAAAACATCTTCAGCTCTCTAGAAGATCAAAGTATACATCAGCATCAACAGTCATAAATCACGCTGATAGCATGTACCCTTAATGTGATATAATGAAAATGGCATTTCCCCCTCCCCAAAACCCATAACAAATTCCAGTTGAGAGGCATCCTACAAAACGCCTGATCATACTCCTTAAAACTGTCAAAATCTCCCCAAACAAGGAAAATCTGAGAAACTGTCATAAACTAGAGGAGCTTAAAAAGACATGACAACAGCCAGGTGTGGTGGCACATGCTTGTAATCCCAGTACTTGTGAGGCTGAGACAGGAGGATCTCAGCTTTGAGGACAGCCTCAGCAAGTAGTCAAACTCTCATCAACCTAGCGAGATCTTGTTTTAAAATAAAAATAAAATAGGGCTGGGAGTGTAGCTCAGAGGTAGAATGCCCCTGGATTCAATCCCCAGTACCAAAACAAAACAAAACCCCCCAAAACATGACAACTAAATGTAATGTGGCATTCTGGGTGAAATTCTGGAAGAAAAAAACACACTAGGTAAAAACCAAGAAGACCTGAGTAAACTATCAACTTTAGTTAACTAAATGTGTGTGTGTGTGTGTGTGTGTGTGTGTGTGTGTGTGTGTGTGTAGCATTGGTCATTTCTTTATATCTCAACTGATTTAATTCTTATAGCGAATGAAACCATGCTTTTGTTATGGCTGGGGGCTTAATATTCTAAACCTGCACTTGGTGAGGCAAAGGAACTTATCCAAAATTATACATTTCTTGAATTACTGAGCTGGGATTTAAGCCTAAGACTACTTGACAGCAGAGAATCATAGGCTTTGCCATAATCTTACAGTGACATATTTTTCTATTGCTGCTATAACAAATTTCCATCATTTTATCAACTCTAAACAACACTCATTTATTATACTAGTGTTCTGTGTATCAGTTGTCTGGGTGTAGGCTGGCTCAGCTGGGTCCTTTGTGTAGAGACTCATAAAGCAGAAATGAAGATAGCAGCAGGGTTACTTCTCTTACCACAGACTCTGGGGCTGATCTGCTTCTAAGGTCATTTGAGTCATTGGTCCAATTCGGTTCCTTGTGGTCATAAGACTGAGGCGTCCATTTCCTTGCTGGCTGTAGGCCAGGAACCTCTCTCAACTCCCAAAGGCCTCCTGTATACCTCATCATGACAGTCCCTCTATCATAACATCAGCAACAGCACATGGGAATTCTGTCTCTTTGACTTTCTCTTTGACCACATCTCTCTATCTTTAGCAGGGACTTGACTCTGATTTTTAAAAGGCTCATGTGAGCTCATGTGGGCTCACCAGATAATCCAACATAATCTTTCTATCTTAAAGTCAACGGATTAGTAATCATACTTTTATAAAATCACTTTTGCCATCTAATGTAACATAGTTACAGGATCTAAGGATTAGGGCATGGACATCTTGAGGGGGGTGGCATTCTGCCTACCATAATTTATTTTTATTTATTTATTTATTTATTTATTTATTTATTTATTTATTTATTTGCAGTACCGGGGATTGAACCCAGGGGCATTCTACCTCCGCGCTACACCCCCGGCTCTATTTTTTATACTTTATTTTGAAACCGGGTCTCACGAAGTTGCGGAGGGCCTCACTAAGTAGAGAGAGAGAGAGCGAGAGCTGAGGCTGGCCATGAACCCAGATCCTCCGGTCTCCGCCTCCCAAAGTACTGGGATTACAAGCGTGCACCACCAAGCCCGGCTTTACCATAATTTATTTTTAAAAAGAAAACTGCTTGATGCTTAAGGCTATCACCATTTTCTACTACCTTCTGATATTCTCCTGATACATACATATATGTGAGGGCTGGTCTCAAGTAAATCCTAAAGTTATCAATTAGCTTTGCTGCTACTGCATCTCAAAATCCTGCCATTTCTTCTCCTACTACTCAAGTTGTCATCATTTAAAATGAAAGCAACACTCCCACCTTTATTTATGTACAGCTACTAACCAGCGAACCAGCTGGCCAGAAATTTCTTTGGAAACTCTGCAATATAGTTTAAAAACACTCAAATGTCTAATAAGAAGCTTTCTCCCTATTTCTTTTCCTTCCTCCCTCTTCCCTCCTCCCTCCTTTCTCCCTCATCTCCCTCTCCTCTCCTCTCCTCTCCTCTCCTCTCCTCTCCTCTCCTCTCCTCTCTCTCCTCTCCTCTCTTTCTCTCTCTTTTCCTCCCTTCCCCTCCTGTCCTCTCTTCTTTTTAACTTTACAGTTAATACCTGTATGTCTGTTTCTAACTCAGTACCTGATACCTTGTGGGCATTCAGGAAATATCGGAGTAATCGTTACAAATTCTTGCTCTAACTTGTCCCTCACAGCTGGCGGTGGGTAAAGATCTCATTATCTCTACTTTACAGAGCAGCAAACTGATGTTGATACATCAAGCAATTTCCCCATTCTTACTTGAAGTCCAGCCCTCAGGGGGGGCTACATGTTGGCACAGAAGGTCCAGGTTTCTCTACTACAACACACCATTTTCTTTGACTGGGAGGATGACTGCAGATGGCCACTCAGAGCAAATAATTTATGGACTGTATGTTATATTCAGATTTGAACTCCTGATATTTTGAAAGTGATAAGTTCAAAATTTCTCTCCTCTAAGATAGTTTTTCAGCTTCAAATATCCTAGCTAAGAATTTGCTTTCCAATCCTTTCATATATTTAGATGGTAATATTCCTCCTCCACCAAAAAGCTTCAAATCGGTGACTTACAACTTCTCTCCTGATTTCTTGCTCCTCCATCAGATTATGACTTCCTCTACTTCCCCATCTCCACCTCTACTGTTGGAGGAGAGACTGGGTCTGCTGAGTGATCCTAGAGCTGGCACAGTCTTGGTCTCAGTCATTGTAGAATGAATGAATGAATGATTGAACACCCACTGGAAACAGGAATTGGGATAATCTAATGCCTAAGTGCTCACTTAAGCTCATGTCCTCTCTGCTTCCCTCTAGGGAAGAAGAGCCCTCAGTCTGACCACAGGAGTCCCAAACCCCATGCAAGCCATATTCGCAGGGGTGGTGTTGCTGTGCAGTGAAGGTTATAGACTGAGTGTGGTATTCTCTTTCTAGTGCCCGGGGCCATCTTCTCATTTGCTGCAGTAGAAGCTGTGAACTGACACAATACTAACACTCCAGTGGCCAACTCCCCAGTACTCCCCTCTCTGGGGTTTCTTCCTCCCAAGTAGTAGGGCTGAGTGGGGTCAAATTCAAGTTTGAGATCAAGTGGGGTGCAGGAGATTTTAAAGGCATATGGGTTTTAACAGTGAGGCGACCTGGGTTTAGATCCAGACTTTGACTCTCAGTAGCTGTGCCTGGCAAAGCTAGTTACACTGCCGTTGCTCCATTTCCTCAACTGTTGTTGATTGGTTAATAATGGTAATAAATGTTTCATAAGGGTGAAAACGAGATCATGCCTCTAAAGCTCTGAGCACAGTGCTTGGCAGTTGGAAAGTGCTTCTTCCATATATCGGCGCATCTTCTCCTCCGCTTTCGGTATTTGTTTAGATCTCATCTTCTCAATGAATCTTCTCCCAAGTACCCAATTAATACCATGACCTGCTCCTGACCTCATGATCCAACCAGCATTCCTGATCTATCTTGCTCTGGTTCCTCTTCCTTTTATAGGACTTAGCTAATATTCTGATATATTACATTTATTTTTTAATGTAGATTATATTATGGAGATGGAATAAGAGCTGAGACGGGGAGAAAGCTACTCTTTATGAAAATCTTGTTTTTCCCTTTCAGAGATTAAAAAAAAAAACTCTGCAAAGGTAAATACGTCCTATGACATCATGGCTGAACTTTCTACTGAGCTTTAATTTATACATCAGATCGCCCACACATGATAAATACCAGATAAATATCTGGTGACTTTGTAATGTCTTTTTATACTTTTCTACATGTTCAACCCCCTCATTCCTAACTATGGTCACCCTTAAGCATAGATTATAGCCACATTACAAATGAGTATTTGGGGTTTTTATTGGAATTAAAGATGTCAGCAAGTCTTCCTCCTTGGTCTTAGTCTGTCATTTGGGAAGGTATATTTGGAACCACAGAGACTCTAATAGTTTTATAAATTCTTTGAGGTTGAAGCTTTGCTCACTTGGTATTTTTCTTGCAGCACTTTTTCTATAATTCCTTTTATTGATAGTAAGCCACAGACACCAACCCTTCCCCCTCCATCTCTTTCCATACACTTTTCTCTTTCTACATCTCGCCCTACAATGCGACACCATCTGCCACCCTATTTTACTCTACTACTGTGTCATTTAGAAACCTACTTCCAATATCCCTTCTGTCTGACCATCATAACTGAAATTGAATTTTCCTCTAGTTATATTCTGTTTCTGGTGAACCTCTCCAGTGTTAAATCTCATTTAACCTACAGATGTTGTTAGCATCTACTGAGGTTTAATCTGAACTTTAAATTGCTCCCGCACAGCAAATAAATACAAGATAAATATCTGGTAGCTTCTTTCTCTGGCAACCCCTGGGTGCCTCCGAATTTGTGGGAACAAGTCCAGGTTTGATATATTTCTTGCAACATACAGTTCAATTTCCCTCATACTTCTCAAGTGACAATTCATTCACAAAGGCTTTCACAAGCTTCCCAACAAACCGTGGTCTCTGTCTTTGGTTTAACGTCTTCATTCAATATTATGCCCCATTTTGATACCTCGCTATCCACTTATACCTCTCTCCTTTCTCATTTTACTTATCTCTAGAAATGTAGGTTAGATTATTGCTGAGGAATGATGAGGCCAACAGATTAGGAGACCAGGAGATGACTGCCTTTGTTAAGCTGGGCGTGGTGGTGCATGCTTGTAATCCCAGTACTTGGGAGGCTGAGACAGGAGGATTGCAGGTTCACAGCTAGCCTCAGCTACTTAGTGAGGCCCTCCACAACTTAGCAAGACCCTTTTTCAAAATAAAGAATAAAGTAGGGCTGGGGGTGTAGCTCGGAGGTAGAATGCCCCTGGGTTCAATCCCCAGTACCGAAAAAAAAAAAAAGAAAAGGTAGTTTGTTTTTTGCAGTTCCCAAAAGAAGGGACATGCCGTGCCATGTGGGGCCACCTGGGGGATGCACTGGGGTCACTCTGGAGGCAGGAGTAAGGGGAAAACCAAGTGCCATTATTGTGGTTTCTCTGGAAAGGATTGGGTGAGGCAGAGTAAGCAGTTTAGGATTACCTGGTTTGAATAATTTCTGTAGGCAATGGGATGCAGGGGCTGACCCTAGTTGGTACTTGGCCTGGAGTATAGAAGTTAAATAAAATGGGTGCTAGGAGGGTGGGCTTTGGATTGATTGGTTTGCATGTGAAAAGTGCACTTGTAGGAGAGTCTTTTACTATCTTTAGGAATTGGCTAGTCAGAAGTGGGGAAGTCTCTCAAAGATCAGTAAGTCTCAAATGCCAAACATCAGAAAATATAAAAATAAAAAAGCATGATCAACATATCTAGTCTCCTAGACTCTCTCCAAATCTCTCTCTCTCTCTCTTGTGGTACTGGGGATTGAATCCAAGGGTGTTCTACCAATGAGCTACACCCCTGGTCCTTTTTTATTTTTATTTTGAAACAGGCTCTGGCTAAGTTACTGCACATTGGTGTTGGACCGTTGAACCTGCAATCCTCCTGTCTCTCCCCCTCCCCCCAGTCCTGGGATCACAGGCATGTGCCACAGTGCAGGCTCCAGATCTCTTGATTGGATTCCTGTCTTCCTCGCCAGTTAACTATGTCCTTTCCATTTCTACCCAATTAACTTGATATTCTGCTTTCATACTTGGAAATTTAACTTTCAATCAATTCCCCCTGCTCCATCCCCAGTTCCAATGACATTTTTACTTAAGGTACCAGATGAATCCTTTATTACTTTAACATGCTTCATGTCAGTTTGGGCCTTTTTTTTCTGAAATTTCCCTTTCCATCTGCATACCTCTTGTCCTCTTCTGTCTTCCATCTGTTTACTTGTCCACAAGTTATTCATTTTCATCCAAGCCCATGACACCTGGAATTCTCTCCATCCATCCCCTCCAGTTTAAGTTCACAGACTTCTTCGCTACTTCCCATTCATTTCCAAATTCCATTAATTGAACCGCATAATGTCTTCCATTCTCACCTCCATCTTGTAGTCAGTACGTCTGGCTGCTTCCTTCCAACTAGGACCAACAAACATCTCCCTCCAACCCTAAATAATTCTGCATTGCTGAGAGGTAAATGTTCCCTAAATATAATTCCTATTATGAGAATCTCCTGCACAGAATTCTTCATTGATTTTTCCATAGTCACTGAGTGGGGAAAGAAAAGATTATTCCAAGATTAATGGTCCATCATCATATGGCTTTTGCTCTCCCATTTGATGAAGCTGTCTTTGATTTTCCATGGCCAGGTATGGACTTTCTCTCCAAAGAACTGTATCATCGTTATGGAGGCATCCACATTCTCTCTTGCATTACTTATTTGCATACCATTAGACAGTAAACTTCTTCATGGCAGGGTCTCTATCTCAAATATTCTCCTTTGTGTTTCTTATGATGATTATCAGCAAGTCTTATAAAGGATATTAATGATTAATTTTAATGAGATAGAATCTCAAAGCACCTAGGTAAGAGCGTTGGTCCCCTAGCTAAATCTTGTACTCCAGTTCCATTTTGAAGAAAATAAAGATATCTCACAAGTAATTGAACGTACCCAAGTAAGTATTCTATAAATGTTTATTTGAATCAAGTAGTTAAACTTCCAAATTGCCACACTTCCCATAGTTTGGGTTATTTTTTTGTAGGATAAGCTTTCTCTGCGCTTTCAAATGACACTTAATATTTACAAAGGGTTAAACAAATGTGATGTGTTGTATCCAAGAGAGGAGGGAAAGTGGGATGAATTAAGTTGTTTATATAAAAGCCAAATAAATCCAAGACGCAGAAATAGCCTAATACATCACAAACTCCCACACACGGCAGGCTTTGAGAGGGCAGCCACATTATCTTGCCTGGAAACAGTGAGGGGGCAGAGAACGGTGGAAAGTCTGATTTATAATCTTCTGGTGAGTCGACCGACAGGCTGCTCCTTAGTTATTCACCAAGTATGATGGGCGCAGGTGAGAGGAAGTAGGAAGCTGAGTCATAGGATTTCAGAAGTGGAAAGGCTCTTAGAGGTCAGCTGGTTCAATCTCCTGCCCATAGCTGGAGTCCTTCCTAAGTGCCACTGACATATGGCTTCTGTTGAACATCCTACCGAGAGAGATGATTGCTCTGTTAAGGGCTCTCGTTTCACTTTCGGACAGAGCTAATTACTATGCAATCCTTCTATTTATTGAGTCGAAATATGCTTCCCATAACTTTTACCTAGAGGATCTCATTCTATCCTCTCGAATAAGACAGAATAGACAATTCATCTTCCTCATCATTGGCCTCAAAATAGCTGATGCTAACTATCATGTCCTCTATTAGTCTTTTCTAGAGGCTAAATGGAAATCTCCATTCCTTACAATTCAATGCACTTGCTGCTTCCATTTGGAATTCATACCATGCTGATTGTCATATTCATATATGTGTACTTCTGTTCTCTCTTCTCCCCTTTGCTTTGTGCTGAGTTGAATTGAGGATTCCCCCCCCCCCCCGAATCTTACTTTTCTAGCCATCATTTTCAAGATCCACCCTAGGTCTTCAATAGTTCCTTTAAAAGTGAGTTCCAGAAGACAAGGAGGAGAAGAGGAGAAACATTCTCTCTTTTTAAAATTTTCATATAATAACTATATATATTTAAGGATTACAGTGTGATAACTCACATGTATACCATGAGTAATGATCAAATTAGGGTGATTAGCATTTATGTCTCCTTAAAACTTTATCACTTCTTTGTGATGGAACCTTCAATTCCATATATATGTATATGTATATTGTGATCTATGGTACCCTACTGTGTTGTAGGACATTAGAATTTATTCCTCTAATATAACTATATTTTGGTAACTGTTATCCATCCTCCCTCTATGGGTCTCCCTCTCATTCTTTTTGGCTGGGCTGTAAGACTCTGGTCATCCCTCTGCGTGAACTCTATAGAATTTGAGATTATAGTTTCTCTTGATTATGACGGTGTAGCTCTGTGAAGGCCACCTCAAATTACAATTTATTGAATAAAACAAAGAAGATATTCTTAGTTGGCAAAACCAACTAAGTCCTTCAGGACTTGACCTCCTGAACCTCACCTGTTGTCATGATACAGACTGATGAAATACCCTCAAATACTACCCAACTTTCATGTCTGCTAAATTTTATCACGTTAATTTTTGTCTCTTCTTTTTTTAAAATTCTTTAAGAATTTTATTATGGTTTGATTCTGTTGTTCAGTGATGATTTCTGTCACTTTTCATTTGATAAATATGATGTTTATGTCTAAATTTAAACTGTAGGTAAAATTATTGAATCAGATAGAACCAAGAACTAGACCCTTTGGTCTGCCATTTGGGACCTCCTTCCAGGTGGAGATGGATGCAGTTATGGTTTGTGTCTGGAGTATCCCCCAAAGTCTTGGTGTTAGGCAATGCAGCGATGTTCAGAGGTGAAAAGATTGGCTCATGAGGGCCCTGACATCATCAGCGGACGAATCCATTTGATGGAGTATAATGGAGTAGTACTATGATTGGATTTACTGGGAGGTGATGAAAACTATAGGCAGGTAGGACATGGCTAGAGGAAGTAGGTCACTGGAACATGGCCTTAGGGACTATATCTGTCTCTGGCCCTTCCTGTTCATTCCTGTCTCTCTGCTTCCTGGCTCCCATGAGCTGAGCAGCTCTCTTCTGCCATACCCTTCCTCCATGAAGTTCTGCCTTACCTCAGGCCCAGAGAATTGGAACCAGCCAACCGTGCATCAAACCTCAGAAACTGTGAGCCAAAGTAGATCTTTCCTTTCTAAGTTGTTTTTTTCAGGCAGTTTGTTCACAGCGATGAAAAGCTGACTAACACAGATACTTTACTCAATATCATTTAGGTTCCAGTGCCCTATCCTTTGAGGAAACTGATAACAGTGTTATCAGTCAGCAATCATCTCTTCATTCTGTCCACAAGAGTGTCCTGAAAACCTTTGTCATGGCCATGCTCAATTCTGGATAGAGCGTCACCACACCGTGTCTCACCAAATTTCTGGAACAAGAAGAAAAGTGAGAGTGTTTTGTCTTAATGAGCCCGTGATGGTTCCTAAGAATCATCACATTTTCTTCTTTATGTGCACACCATTTACTCTATGGAGGTAGAAATGAAATACATTAATTTTACTATTTTGTAATTTTTAGATTATTTTTTATTTTGAATATTTATTTTCATTTTTTGCCTTTCAAATATCTCAAAGACAGTAACTTCTTTTTTGTACCACGATTTAGCTTTGTGTGGATTGCAAAGTTATTTATTCATCCCTTTATGATACATCCAGATTTCTAAGGAGTTCTAGAAAGATCCCTATATACTAAATCAGTGCTAATTAATAGAACTTTCTATGATGTTGGAAATGTTCCACATCTGCGTTGTCCAATATAATAGCCACTAATTACATCTGGCTGCTGAGTACTTGAAGTGTAGCTAGTACAACCGAGGGACAGAATTTTAAATTTGATTAATTTTAATTTAACTTCAAATAGCTATGTGTGGGTAATGGTTACCATGATGGCCATTGCAATTCTAGAATTCTAGCTTGGTTTTTATGAACAACACTTAATTATTCAGATGCTTCTTTCTTTGTTTAATTATAAGATAATTTGTGATTGCATAGTTAGATAAAGAAATTGGCATGTTTCTATCATGGGATTACTTTTATTCTTGGAGATGCTTAAAGTCTGCTTTTCTTTTTAAGTATATGTAAATAGTTCTACTTGCATTTCCTTTTTAAACTTTATTTATTTTTTATTTTTTTCTGGTACTGGGGACTGAACCCCGGGACATTCTACCACCGAGCTACACTCCTAGCCCTATTTTTTAATTTCTATTTTAAAACAGGGTCTTGCTAGGTTGATGAGAGTCTCACTACTTGGTGAGGCTATCCTTGAACCTGTCTCAGCCTCCCATGTACTGGGATTATAAGCATGTGCTACCATGCCCGGCTCCCTTTTAAACTTTAAAGAACAACATTTTAAGATTCAGCATGGCACTCAGGAAGAGAGAGAGCCATCCCAGCCATCGACGGCTAACATTTTGCTAAAAGGAATAGGCTAGATTTTCCTCTGCCTTTACATCATACCTGTTCCTCCACCACACTTCCCCCATCCCGTTCTTTACCCTTTCAATTTGCAAGGGATAAATTCTTGAGATTTCAGGGACTGAATACAGTCTAGATAGGCAGAGAGATATTTTCAATTAAAAAAGTACAAGATGTTAACAAGAAATTAATGCTTACTATAGGAACACATTTCCTGAAATAAATTATTTAAAGGCTGGAGCCACAGTGTTAGAAGAAGAAATTAATGCTTTACCAAGTTCCTGATACAACGAGAATTGAAAAAGTTTTTATACAAGGGTATATTGGAAAGATGTGGCTTGTATCTGTGCCGGTTTGGGAAAATTGCTCTGGTATTAATTTCTAATAAAATGTAAAAGGCAGTCACTCAGGCAGGGAGAGGATGTAGCTCTGTTTGTTACATTCTAAGAGCTCCCCCTCCCTTCTCTTCTGCCCCTTTGTTCTAAATGATTAACCCATAATAAGAATGTAAAGATAATTGAAGCCTAGCCTTAGAAGCACGTAGAGACTAAAGAGCACCATAGAGGCAGTTAAGGCTTTAGCCCTAAGATCACAGTACACAGCCACACTGGCTGTAATCAGTGCCTCTGTTTCCCTCCTATTCTTTGTGACTTAGCCTCAGTATGAGAAAGGTAAACTCCATGTGTTACATCAAAGTACCCATAGTTGATAGACAACCAATACAGCCCAATACAATAGAGGTAAAAACAAGGTAGATTATTGACCTCTGCACTTAGTAAGTGCACTTAGTAGACTAAAAGGCACCACCTGCCGAAGGAATAAGTTATGCCTAAGAAATAAATTACTAGCTCATTGCCTTGGTAACGCTGATAAAACCATACCAATGTGAGAATTGTATTTAAGGGGTCGGGGTCTGAGGGAGGGAAGAGTTCCACTTTCAGGCTCTCCAGTGTGTCTTCCAGGCATGCTGCTTTTTCTCTTCTCTTTTTCTATTTCCTACTGACTTTGTAATAAAATTTTGTTAAAGCTGCAACCAAACTGCCTGTTAGTTTTTAATTCCTCTCTTCAGACAACCTGATCTGAATTGAAGGAAAGAGCCCACAGCGCTGCTCCCACCGTAACAGTATCCGCATCTTTGACTTTATAGCCTGGGTTGCTAAACAGGCATGCCTTGCATGACTTACGAGGTGGTGTGTGTATGTGTGTGTGTGTATGTGTGTGTGTGTGTGTGTGTGTGTGTGTTTGTACACGTGTACCTGTGTGCATGTATATATGCAAATGTGAAGATTCATTTAATATGTGTAAGTTAATCTGTATCTGTAATGGCATATGCTCATTCCTACATCTGAGTTTGTATTCTCTATTTCCTTGTGAATACTTAATTCTTGTGGCAAGAAAACCACAAGGAGCCTTGGAATTTGTTAACTGTGAAGCTGTTTGGGAACTGGATCTTTTCAACAACTCATAGAGTACTAACGAGGGGCACTATTAATACCCTGCCTTTGCAGGCTTAACTGCCGAGGAGAGTGTCATGCCACCCCAGGCTCCCCTGGTGCCGCTTCTCTGTAGAAGTGGAGGTTAGGCTGCTCTGACAGTACAGCTCACTCATTACTGACTCGTAACAATGAATCCGGGACACAACATTCCCTCATCCTCTTTGTTTCCCTGATCACAGACTTGAAGAATTGGCAAAATGATCAGACCCATTTTCTAACGGTATTTGGTTGGAATAATGCATTGACCAATGGTCAAGTGTTTAAAAAAAAGCTCCTAAGTAAAACACTAAGTGTTGTTTTCTGCCTCCTGATAAACATAGCTCATTTATTTATAATAAGGCTCAGTTCCCTTATTGTTTTTTGACACAGTTGGAAGGGGAAAAATTAACCCTGGTCATTGTATTCTAAGTAATTACTGATTACCCCATACCTTCTTTGAAAACTATGCAGTGGAAAATAAAAGCAAACAGTGACCTGTAGGTGGTTTCTAGTGTTTGTAGCTACAAAGCTGCTTCACCCTAGCTCCCTAAAGCCTGTGTTGTTTAGCTCTCCCCAGTCATCTATGATGGACGACAGCACTTGAATTCAGAGAAAGAAGCCCAGAGGCCCTTACCACATCACTGCACTAATGGACCCCCAGCTTGTCTAAGAGAGCACAATTAATTCTTAGGCCAGCTTGGCAGCAGAAGCTCCCAGACCTGACTTTTCTCTGTGTCCTAGAACTAACCATCCCATATCTATCCTTGGTATCTATTTAAAAGACAAATATAGAGAAAGGAAAATAGGGAATGTGGGTGAGTTCCCCCAACGAATGTCTTTATTTTGACTGTTTGGCACAGACTCAACCTCCTTAATTAATTCTCCCCCAGAAGATGGGTGAGCCCGCTCTCTAAATGAGCAGTAATATTTCTTTCCTGCATCCCTGGCTCTCTTCCTCTTCCCTCACTCCTTCCTTTCTTTCTTTTTTTTTTTCTTCTTTTCTTTTCCTTCTTTTCTTCTGCTTTGTAAATATTGACTGAGGACCTACTGTGTGTCAGGCACCATGTTAGATAGGTGGTGGGGGTTGTCCAGTGGCACAGAGGTTAATAAGGGGTGCTTCTGAACCCCATAGTCTCTGCACTATTGCTGTTCCTTCCTCAAATGGCACCTATCACTACAACACAAGTTCACTGAAAGGAGAGGAGCTGACTTTAGTAGGAGGAGGTTTACTGGAATCATGGGAGAATTTAGAAATAAGAGGAGAAGCCCAAGTGGGTAAAAGGAAGCAAGTCATTAATAGTTTTTAGGGAAAAAATTTGAAGGTTGGCTGCTTTTGTGTTAAAACCATTAGACATGATTAACACTCTGGCAACTGGGTAAATAGGAGCTTTAGTTCCTTTGAAAGAATTCTGGGTGGTGGGTGGAGAGAACAGAGGGAGAAGCATAATTACAGGGTGGGTGGAGAGGCAGGAGGGCACTTCCAAAGTGTTTACTTGGGGGGTTTGCTTTCTTAACGCATAACTCGGCCAGCTCACCCTTCCATTGTTACATGCTCAATGATGCTTTATTCTTGTTCCATAATTGAGGGAGATTATAGTTTAGAAGTAATATTTAAAAATGGATTATCTAAATGTATACTGCTTATTATGTTGGCTCAGTACATTGCGTGTATAGGTTGTAAAGTATTTTAAGGATTAAGTTGTAATTAATTTTTTATCACTTTAATTTCTTATGTTGTTTCCTGTGCCCCTTTGCCTGCAATATTCTCCAACAGGAGTTTTCTAAAGATACCTGAATATTTTTCCTTAGTAGTTAAGAAATATATCTTGGCTCAACTCATATAAAACAAATTCAGCTACAGTGGGGAAAAGGGATGGTTTTCTCCGACAAAATTATTTTCTTATATACATTATAAGTTTATTGTAAGATTATTTGAACCAGCTCTATAAACTAGTCTTATTAAATTTGGGCTTGGGGAATTAAGTGGTGGTGGAATCTGTCTTCATAAAAATGTAAATAAAAAGCAGGATGAACATTGTAGACACTTAGTAAATATTTACTGAAATGGTCATAAATGAGATATTACCTCACTATCACAATCACTTTTTTTTACTATAATATATTTAAATTGAGGTCTTTGCTGGATTAATGCAATATTCTAAGAAGGCTCTTGTGTTGTAGATTTCTATGCAAAGAAGAGCAAATGTCCAGTAATTTAAGAGCCAAACTGCCATATCCAAACACTAAAAGAGATTTCATTCAAGTTGAATTTTTCTGAAATGATCTGGTCTTAAGCAAATAGCTCTATTTCATCTATAATTTCCTTATTGACAGTGTAAAAATTTACCTGAGCCATGTACTCTCCTGAAAGAGTAAAAGTGAAGAAATCCCCCATCCTTTGTGTTCCTGTAAATGCCATAGTACAAAGAATGTCCTTTTGCTTATGACTTAAATAAGACTGATGGGCTTGTTTACTTATGACTAGACCCAACAGAGATCCCCAATTCCCTTTCTTCACCTCATCAACGTTTAGCTGAACTTTTTGTCCCCACTGATCAATCAGAACCAAATGCTCATTAATTAAACTTTGGTTAATTTTTTTCCTGCCCCTAAGTCTTTGAACTTCAGCCCACACTGAGCCCCAGACTATACCCATCCCCTCTTGAGCATGGGCTGGTCTCATGATAAAACATTCCCTGGTCTACTATCCAATCATACCACCTTTTCATCCCACTTGCCTGTACCTGGTTCTTTCTTGCCATGTTCTCTTCTTCCTATAAAAGAAAAATTATTTTGCCTTATTCACGAGGCACTTGCAGATCTTATAGTCAGAATGTTCTTCCTATGGCAATAGTCCTTCTCCCCTACAGTAATGGTTCCCACAAATAAACCCCTAGCAGCAATCTTTTTGAATAATGTTTTTCTTTACCAAGTCCAGATTTGTTTTTATTTAATGTTACTTATACTTATCAGATATTGACTCTCAAGGAACTCAGAGATATTTAAAAAATTTCTTGAGAGCATTCATGAAAATAATTTGATCATTTTTTTTCTGTTTTCAATGTCTTAGAGTAAATTAAGATGATAGGCTTACCAAAACTCTAGTTGCTCAAAGCATCTACACTCAGAAACTCCCAATCTTCCCTTTATCTGGCACACATTTTATTCAATACTCTAGGCTAAAAGTCAGTGTACCCATTTTATTCTTGAAAGCAGGCTATAGAAAAGGCCTTAGGCACCAAAGATTTGTTTCCAGTTTCTATGATTTGACCACAACCCCTAAGGTTTATGGAATGAGGTGACCTGTAATTTGCTAAAGCAGTGATTTAAGGCTTATGTTCTGTGAGACTGGTGTGGGCGGTAATGAGAAATTTAGTAATCTGAACCTCATAGTGGCCTTTATTTTCCAGAAACTAGGTAGAGAAAAATAATGTTTTTGTTGTGTTCATGTATTTTGGTATTCCTTTGAAACATTTGCATTTACTCTAGGTCAGGAAAAAAAAATCTTCTTCCACCCTCCTATTTCTGTTGCTGGAACCTGTGAGTTAAATTAACAAAAGACAGATTAACTGGAGAAAAGGCATACACATTTTAAGTGCACAACTCCACAGAAAAGAAGTAGAAATCCAAAGTTGTAGTTAGAACCAGGGGCCTGTATACCACTTTAACAAAGGGTAAAAAATTTATGGAGAAGTGACTCCACAAAGAAAAAACAATTGGGGCTCCTAGGGGCAGTGACCTACAGGAGGATGACTAGGAAATGTGTGGTAAATAATGGTTGTTTACTTTGGCCGATAGAGTCATCCTCTTCTTCCTGGCATAGGAAAGGGAAATACCTATAAAGGGAATTGATGACCTGATTCTCTGTAGAGGGCAGAGAGCTCTTTTTGTGCTTGCTGTTTCTTAATTGTCATAAACTTAAAAAAAATCCTTATGCCAAAGTGGAATGTTTTGGGGTGGCTTATCTGATCCCCTTTACTGCTAATTTCATTAGCTCCTTGTCACTTAGGACAATTCTTTATATATCATATATACTTAGCAGCTATTCCCTTTAGTATAGCACTAAACACAATTTTATTGTAGGACCTCCTGCTGTAGAACTAGATGCAATACAGTTTTGCTGCTCTTCTCACAGGGCTGATAGGGTGGAGAACAGGTTAAGAAAGGAGGCAGCCTTTTCCTCCTGACTCCCATCCCAAGGTCAAAGCAGGAAGACAGTGCCTTTGCTTTGCAGCTCATTCTTCATGTGGCTGTTACCTATCCCCTTGGGTTTAATTCTGATTTTAATGAGCTGCACACCTGTGTCCCTGGCTAGCTGCCCTCTGCTCAGTGGGAAGAGGAAAGGGAGTGTGAATTCTTCCTTCATCCTGAGCCCTAGGATTGTGAGTTGTGCCTGCCTGTATTTTATTGAACAACCCAAGGGTGGATGGTACTCTGAACTTCTTCCCATTATGCTAAGCAGCAAACACAAACTTTGTTATGCAGATGGAGGTTAAAGACTGAGTTCTCAGTCAAATACAGGCTCACCACAGCCCAGCAAATTTCCAAATTGTACAATGTGTTGAAGGAAAGCATGACTGAGTTTTGTTTTGTTTTGTTATATTAATTTCTGGGTTAGGAAATTTACTGAAGCTGAACTTAGATAAGATGGTGCTGAATATTGCACACATCTTGGGTTTTTTTTTGGGGGGGATGAACTCAGAGTGAAAAATATGAGTCCTGAGAGCTACTGCAGACTTTGTCAGTCCATCATTCTTTGTGGGATATCATAGAAAGTATCTGGGTTCAGGAGGGACATGAACAGTAGTAACTCAGGTTTCTATTTGACTGTTATCATATCTCAAGAAAATGCCTAGATTCCTACCCAAGATTAGAAGGTACATTTTGGATGTAGCCTCTGTGAAATATCCAGAATTCATTTCAGGGCGCCATGAGAGCATCTTAAAGAGATAAAGAGATAAACAATCCCTCCTTGGAGAAGTTGGTCCTGAGACACAAAGGTCCTGTGCTGGGCCCTATCTATAGACACACCCAGACATGTTTCAATATGGGGAGCAAAGAAGACAAATGATATCTGCTGTATGACCCCAAGCCTAGAAGGATGCCGATTGGGGTTGCTAGCTTTTGATTGAGTTTCTTCTCACATGGGAAATCCTATGTGGCGTTATTCGGAGTGAGGAGCATTCTGGGTATAAAGGAGGTCAGACTGTGCCATCTCAAAATATACCGTTTTGGTATAAGGACTATTTTAACCTGAGGGTAATTAAGGAGCAGCAAATGAAGAATGAGGTCTTTGCTCTCCTCCTGTCTACCTAAAGGCAAGATATAAATTTCTTTTTATGAAGGTGTTCCCTCTCCCTGTCTTGAACCAGGAGGAGCATGACCCTATCACTGGAGACAGGAAGTCAGCACCAAGACTGGTCTGCACAAACAAATCTTACTAACATAACTGATCTTCCACCAGTTTCCCTATATGTTTACCTTCTTACCACTTACCACCCATAGAAGCTCAACCCCCTTTTTTGTTGTGTTGCCCCTTCTCCACAATTTCATTGCTCTTTGTTAAAATGCTGTAGAGGCTCCTGGGTCTAACCATTCTTTGAGTCTGTACTTTTTCGTGAGGGCTTCTACGTACATAAATATTAAAATACTAACATGAAATTCAATTTGTATGTCTCTTTTCTTGTTAATCTGTCTTTTGTTAGTCCAATTCTCATGCCTTAGTTCTAGAACCTAAAAAGCTAGAGGAAAGGTGTTTCCCTCCCTCACAGGTACTATTGAGGTAGGATAGGAAGAATAAAAATGATAGGTAGAAAGGAGGCAAACTGGAAAGGAAGGAGGAAAAGATAGTTTTAAAATCTAGAAACTTCATAATCCTTAACTTCACCCTACAGGATCTGCTCTTTCTTAGACAAAAGCCCTTAACAGGCCACACTTTTTAATCATAATGGCCTATTTGGTCTGTCCTTTCTTAGGTAAAGTTCCTTAATAGGCCTACATTTTTGTTTTTTTTTGTTTTTTTGCAGTACTGGGGATTGAACCCTGGGACATTCTACCTCCCAGATATATCCACAACCCTATTTTTTATTCTTTATTTTGAAACAGGGTCTCACTAAGTTGTGGAGGGCCTCACTAAGTTGCTGATACTGGCTGCAAACCTGCAATCCTCCTGTCTCAGCCTCCCAAGTACTGGGATTACAAGCATGCACCACCAAGCCCTGCTGTTAGGCCTACACTTTTTAATCATAATGGCCTATCTTCCCACCTGAAATTCCTGAGGTGCTTAGTAAACAAATGACCCCCCCAAAAAAAATGTCTGTTGGTCAAGCCCAGGCATCACCCAGCACCCACCAATGAAATGGCCGAAACCTGAGGATTTCAAAAAAGGGACCGGATCCCCCATCCCTACCATGTGCCTCTACCTACCCCCTTAATAAAAGAAGGACTGTAAAGACCCCAAAGTCTCTCTCTTGAGATGGCCCACATTCTCTCTTGAACGTGTATCCCACACTTTTCCTAAATAAAACTCCGTCTTTGTCTCTGACTGATATGTGCTGAAATTCTTTTCTGCCACAGAAACCCATGATCCCACTGAATCCTGAGTTCCTGAGGTGAGGAATGAACCTGTCACACTCCCGACACTATCTCAAATCCCCGACACTATCTCACATACATTTCTTTCATTTTCCCAGTGGGCATCTAACTTGCCTGTGGCCATTGGTTACCAGATTTTTCTTCTTCTTCTTTTTTAATCCTGCACTCTTATTTTTTTCTTTTATTTTTTTTCTTTTCTTTTTTTTTTTTTTGTGGTACCAGGGATTGAACGCAGGGGCGTTCTACCTCCACGCTACGCCCCTGGCCCTATTTTATATACTTTATTTTGAAACCGGGTCTCATGAAGTTGCGGAGGGCCTCACTAAGTAGAGAGAGAGAGAGACAGGGAGAGAGAGAGAGAGATACAGACAGCTGAAGCTGGCCGAGAACCCGGATCCTCCAGTCTCCGCCTCCCAAAGTACTGGGATTACAAGCGTGTGCCACCACGCCTGGCATTTATTTTTTTCTTTTATCAATAAGCACACATCTCCAATATATTTTTATTTATATGTAAGTAATATGCTGGCAGTTTTATATTAGTATTTCATGTGTTATAAAATGTGCATAGAAATAGAAAGTTAAGATGTCAAGAATCTATTCCTTTCCTAACTCTTCAAAGGATCATACAGACTTCATCCCATGCTGGTGAACCTATTTGTCTTTCAAGAGCAAAAGTGAACTTTTTGAAGCTGTACTGAACACTTACCTGCTTAAGACTAACTAGTTAGGTGGCTTTCTTTGCACTGAGAATGAAACCCTGTTCTTATTGATGAGGTAGAATAGAAGAGATAAAAATTTTAGGTAGACAGGAGACAATGGGAAGGAAAATATAGTTTTAAAATCTTGAAAAGTTCTTGATCTCTAACTCCACCCTATAGGGTGTGTTCTGTCTTAGGCAAAAACCTAAGACAGATGAGTCTAAGCCTAAGCCTCAATGAGTCCACACCCTTAATCACAATGGCCCCTCTCCCCACCTGAGATCCCTGAGATGCTTAGGGCAAACAAAGGGTCCATGAGGAGGACAAAGGTCAGATACCAGCCAGCCACCACCCTTCGGTTGCCAGGGAAACTGAAGATTAAGAGGAAGTCCAGACCTTCACTGTGTGACCCCACCTACCCCCTCATGGGGGTTCTATAAAAGCTCTCTTGCTTGCTTGGATGGATGCTCTTGCGTGCAGAGACACTCATTCTCCCCCTCTTGAGATGGCCCTTGTCTCCCTTGAACGTGTATCCCCACCTTTCTTGAATTAAACCTTTGCTTTTTCTCTAATGACACGTGTTGAAATTCGTTTCATCATGGAGGCCAAGAACCCACAGAATTCTCGTCTCTTCCCCTGACATAACAGGCCAGCAGGTCTCCCCTGTCCCGCTTCTACCGGACCTGTGTTCTTCTTTTGTCCCTCTGCTTCTCTAGTCCTTGCTCCTCAGGCTCCTGCCAGATTGGACTCCATTCAGCTTCTCAAATGCTGCAAAAAAGCTGCCACTGAGCTTTCATGTTAGTTTTGTAAGGGAGGAAAAATATCTTTCCTTCTGCTGTTTTTGGCTGGGAACCCTATAACAAAAGACAGACTAAGAAGAGGAAAAGCATACACATTTTTAAAATATGAGTTTTACGTGATGCAGGAGCCTTCCTAAGCAAATCAATGATTAAACTGAACATTTTTATGCTATGTTTGATGAAGAGTGGAAAGTTGTATAAAATGTGAAAGGGTAAAGGGTGTTAGTTCAGGGTCCTTGTGGAGAGCAGGCAGTACCCTGCTTTGAGTTATTGCATGATGTATAGACAGCAGCTTTAGCTGCGCCTAGGCCTGAGCTATTCCACTTCATAAAGCAGCAGTTTGCCCTGACCTACTCCACTTTGGCAGAATGACTTGGTAAGTGGTCTGGGCAAACAGATTACCACCAGCTGTTGGGCACACAGAACTTATCAAAGAGAATAACCCCAGCTGCACAGCACAATCATAAGGCACAAATTGATAGATAAACTAATCGTGCTAATAAAAAATAATAACCTGTGAACTTGACAAATTAAATCAGAAGCACATGGATGTGTGGGTGCATCAAACTCATATCAGGGAAACCAGGCCCTGGAGCTTATCAGGCACACCAGACCATGAATGGTGCAACCCCCTCACCTGAAACACAGAAAAGGAAGGACAACGGTACAACGGCACACATCAGCCTGCCACCTTATCGGACCATAGGCGTCATCACAAGGCCAACAGGTAGCAAACTGCCAACCCTGTCCCAGGAGCTTCAGCTCAGCTCCATCTCCTTGCTTGGTGAGGCCCGCTTCGACCTGCCTCTGGACCCTTCCCGGTCCTGAATAGCTCTACACTCTGAACAGCTCTGCACAATGAACAAGCTCTTGAAACAACCTCTATGGCATTTGCTTTCAGTTCTGCCTTCTTAACCCTCTGGCTATAGTTAACCACTTCTTAGCCTTTCTGTAACCTGCATATCATTGTGAAGTATGATGTGTAACTTGAATGTTATAGATATTAATAATTAAGATTGATATGGTATAAATGAACCTGTGATTGCCTTGCTCATGGATACCAAGTGAACCATGAGATTTAGTAAACGAATGCCAATGAAAATGATGTAGATGGTGAATTTATTATTAGTCAATAAATTCTGAATGTTGGGTGTGGTGGTACGTGCCTGTGATTCTAGTGATTGGGAGTCTGGCGCAGGAGGATCACAGGTTTGAGGCCAGTCTGAGCAACTTAGCAAGACCCAGTTTCAAAATAAAAAACAAAGAAAAGGAATTGGGGATATAGCTCAGTGGTAGTATGCCCCTGAGTTCCATCCCCAGCACTTAAACATTCTGACATTGTGAAAAAGCACAAACATGCCTGAACTATATTAATGGCACAGCTCATTCCTGACAGTTCACAGTCCACTGAGGAAAGCTTAGCCAGCTCTGTTCACTTGGGGTTCCTCTTCCCTTGTCTTTGGAGATAAGGATGCTCTTTTCCTCTAGGTATAACGAGGGCACTTTTCATGTGATGGTCTTCCGACCTGCATCAGGAGAAAAGGGCAGGGAAGGTCAGAGAGTCCATCCTACTAATTCCCAGATTCATTCCACTTAAAAGATTCAACCTGCCAAGGTGCCACATTTTGGGGGTAGCGTGTCCTGAACCCCATTGGTTTGAAGACTCTTACACCTGGTCCTCATCTGATTAATTTGTGTTCATTCTTTGTGTTTCTTCTTTTAAGTTAGTTTCTCAAAGAAAGCTTCCTTGACACTAGCCCTCTTCTCTCTTACTAATCCAAGTCAGTTTTCCCTACAGTAAGCTCTCATGTCATTTAAAAAACTTTCCTTCATAGCCCTTACTGCAATGGAAAATTTTACATATACTCATTTATATATGTGTTTAATATCTATTATATATATATATATATATATATATATATATATATATACTTGTACTTAATACATATATACTTAATTTTACATACATGCTTTTTGTCTATTTTTATTGATATCTTTTGTGTGCCCTGGGACTGTAGCTTTTTTTAAACCATTTTATTCCTGAGGTGTAGAACAATATTTCACATATAGAAGGTACTCGGCACACTTTTGAAATTGAGCAGTGACCATATTTTCCAAACACCATGGTATGTGGTTTTGGGGGATGAGGGCCCAGCCTATCTGGGGCAGAGACTTCTCCCTAACATCCAGTCTGAGGACTGGCAAGTTTTCTCTTCACTCTTGTCCACTTTATATCAAGTTGGTATTTGCAGCTATTAGAAGGAGCTTACATCCAGGGAAGGGACATACTGTACACTGCTGTGGGACAATGCTTCTCCTTCTACATGTGCTTATCATTTCTCTTATTTTAGTGCTGTCATTTTTGCACTGCTGATACTACAAGTCCAGGTCTTCTTGCCTTCATTAGGGAACAACCCAGCACTCCTAAATTATTCACCAGTCCCAGACACTGTGGAGGACTAGCAAATTTCAAATATGGTAATTGTCATCCGGGCAGGAAGAAGGACTTGATTTAAATGTATGCATTTAAATTAATAGGAAAGCAGAACAGGAAAAGTGACCCCACCTCTTCCTTAAGTGCCCAAACAATTAAATGCAAATAGATTCTCCCAGGCATCCCAAGCCAGCTGCTTCTCAACTCTCTCCAACAGGAAGGGAAATGCCAGTCTCCCTGCTATCCTAGGGCAGAGGGTCTGACCTTCACCAAAACCTCTGTAATATTTGACCAGTGCTAATCTGCATAAACACATGCACTGGGAGTGTATTTTGAAATATCAATTGGGGCTTTTTCCTTTTTAACTATTCTCTGTGATAATCAAGTTCCTGGTGCCTTCCTTACAGCCCAGACAGCTGTAAAGTGCTTTAAGGGGAAGAAGGGAGTTGCTATATAATTAGAGCACAAAAGTCAAAGAAACTTAATTATTCACTCATTTATTTCTTCAATAAATATTATTAAGTCATATTAGGAATTTTAGAGATAGAACTCCTAGTCCCTTCCTCACAGAGTTTACATTCTACTTGGGTATATATGCAATAAACAGAATTTAGTAAGCAATTAATTTCTGTAATAAGTTCTATAATATTGATAATACTAATATTACAGTTCTGTAATATTAATAATTTCTGTAATATTAATAATGAAATCAAGTTTAAAAGATAGAAAGTGAAGAAGGTAAATGTCATTTACATAGGACTGCCAGAATTAGTAAATCAAAAACACACATGCCCAGCAGGGTGTGGTGGTACATTCCTGTAATTCCAGTACTTAGGAGGCTGAAACAGGACGATCACAGGTTCAAGGCCCCTCTTAGCAACTTAGCGAGACTCTCAGCAACTTAGTGAGACCCTGTTTCAAAATAAAACATAAAAAGGGCTGAGGGTATAGCTTGGAGGTAGAATGCCTCTAGGTTCAATCCCCATTGCCCTCTTCTCCCCCAAATAACAATAATAATAACACAGATGCCCAGTCTGTATATTACTCATGGGGCATACTTATATAAAATATTATTTGTTGTTAATCTGAAATTTAAATGTAACTGGACATTTTCTATTTTATCTCTCAAGCCTGCATTTAAATCGAATCTTAAATAATGTGAAGAAGCCAGGCATGGGGAGATCTGGAAGAAAAGCTCTGTGGGCAGATGATTAGCATGTGTAAAATGCCCTAAATCAGGAACAAGGAGAGTGCATGTTTGGGGACTGGGTTGAGGAGTTTGTACAGACCAGACTGTGCAGAGCCTTAGAAGCCAGAGTATGGGTTGTGGATTTTATCTTAGGAGTGATGGGAAGAAAGCTATACAACAAGAGCATTATGATCTGCTTCTTGTCTTAATAATATCGTCTGGGGTTCAGAGTTGAGAACAGTCCCAGAGGTGAGAGAAGAAGCAGGAAAGCCAGTGGAGGAGGCTGTCACAATGGACTTGGTGTGAGCTGGAAGAGCTTGAGGGAAGGTGGGAGTTGTGGAGGAGATGAGAAGTACTTTAATTTGGTATCTATTTTTAAAAGTAGAGCCAACAAGAATTATCAGAGGATTGCATAAGGGATGCTGGGAAGAGAAAAATCCAACATGATTTCAAGGTTTGGGGCCTGAACAACTATTTCAAAAGTTGCTAATGTCAGTAGGAATGACCAATTTTTCTTCCAATTTCTAAAGTTTTCCAAGCTCTGTTCCAAATATAAGATAGGCTGGAGATGAAATGGGGAGGGACAGGGAGAAACAGTCATTTAAAATGGAAACCTATAAACCCAACAGATTATTCAGCATGTGGAACCACCTCCAGGGATCTGCATGGCATCGGGTTCATATTTCTCTTCCTTGTGGCCCTCTGATGAGAACTGTCTGCTGAGAGTAGGTAACAAGGTGTTTGCCATGTTCTCAGACATGAGTTCTGAGACTTAGTTCTGCATCCAACCTACTGTATATGAAGAACCATCTGTATCTAATAGTCTGGAATATTCAGAAGTATTTCCTCTCCTTCATCCTGAACATTTGAGTGATGTAAAGACAGTGTCATAGCTCCACCTCCATCTATGTGTTAGGGAGAATAGGAGTCCTCCAAAGTTGTCCACATCCTAATCCCCAGAACCCTTCTACGTGTTACTCTACATGGCAGAGGATCTCAAGTTTGCTCATTATCTGACCTTAACATAAAGAGTTTTTCCTGGATTATCTCAGTGGGTCAAGTATAATCACAAGGTTTTAAGTGCAGACGAAGGAGGCAGAAGAGTTAGCTCTAGAGTGAACACTGTGAGAAATACTCGTTCTACTGTTACCAGCTTTGAAGATGGAAGGGGCAAAGAACCAAGGTATCAGGATAGCTTCCAGATACCAGCAAAGGCAAGAAAGTAGATTCTGCCCCGGAGGCTCCAGAAAGGAGGCAGCCGGGCAGAGATACCGTGATTTCAGCCTAGCGAGGCCCGTTTTAGACTTCTGGCTTCCATAACTGTAACACACGGAGCTTGTATTATCATACGCCATTAAATTCATAGAACATTTTTATAGCAGTAATGGATAATTAATATTCCGACCAAGGTAGAAGCTGATGAAACCAGGTAGGCATCTTCCATCGAGGATATCAAAATAGAACATGTTCTCTGTGTTCTACACAGATGAGTCCTAGAATTTGTCCCAGAAGAGAAAACTGAAAATAAAGGAATTGCCTAGATGGTTAGAAGAAACAGATAAGATGACATATTTCTTCCAATTTTCCAAATTCTTGTCTCAGTTACCAGCTCAGCTTTCCAGAACAAATCTGAAGATTTGGGGTTCAGATTGTTCTACATACAACACTGACTTTTCTGACCTCTCCCCCCATATTTTAAGTTCCTTCAAAGTACAAACTCTATTTTATTCAACAGTCTTAGTTTACTAACACTCAACAAATGATTGTTGAACAAATAGACAATGGATGAACGAATGAATGAAGAATGAATGAGTGCTCCCCTTTCCTTTCAATTTTAACAAATAAGCATGATAGGCTGGGAAGATCACAAGTTAAGTGCGAATTCATGCAAATCATTTTGCAAGGCCTGGCTTGACAGATCCATTTGCTATGCAAGGGCGTATTATTGTAATTATTGTCCCTTAGCATAAACATGGGCCAGAAACCAGGCATTAAAATGCAGTAAGTCCTTGGCATCTAAGCTCTCCCTTTGTTGCTTGACCTGATCTCTGACAGTCTGGAGAACCAGCCCGAAATGTCATCTGCAGCCCCGCCGGACTGCTGTTGTATGCACGACAGCTTTGTCTCATAACTGGGAACAGGACAACGTGAGGGGTGATGTGGCTGTTCCACAGGGGAAATTGGAGCTCAGTTGGCCTGGAAGACTGGGACTGAGGCCCAGGCAGGACAGAGGGAGAGAAGCTTGAGAGAACTGTTTAAAACTTTGGGTGGATTCAGGTTAAATGTGAGATGTGTTATTTCAGTGCTTGCTCTAGAGGATGCCTTATGTAAAGCAACCTGCAAAATACCAAGAGGGAGGCAACCATGAGTCACCAAAGGTGACATTTATTTCTTGTTTATTACGTGTCAGACACCGTGCTGAGCACTTTAAACGCAATATCTCATTTAATTCTCAAAACAATTTCAGGAGAACAGAACGATTATTATATCCACTAAGCTGATGAGGAAAATTAAGCTTAGTGACAGTAACTTGCCTAAAGGCACACAGTAAATGAGCATTGGATATTCAAACAGGCCTGATTCAAAAGTCAATTCTCTTAACCGATGCGCATTTTGACTGGTCTTTAATCACTGAACCTAATAATCGAATTGCTCTACTTTTATCCTAGTAGAGGAAATAAGATACATAAATACAGAAGTTATGAGACATAATGGGATAAATGTTGTACAGGAGGAGTGAGTTCAGCATTATGGAACAGGGAACTTCAGGGAATGCAGTCCAGTAGCAGAATTAGCAAATAACAGTGGTAGCTATAGAGTGTTTACCTCCATCTATTTACTCATTCAAAAACTATTTATTGAGCACCAACTATTTATCTGGCCCCTTTCCAAGTAATCAGGGACCCTCTAAAAATTAAACAGATATATATAACTGTCCTCCTGATTCTTGAGTTCTAGCAGAGGGAGAGAAACAGTAAAGAATAGTAAAGAAAAGTAAATACCAGTAAAGAACAAACAGGTCTGAGGCCAGCCTCAGCAACTTAGTGAGGCCCTCCACCACTTAGTGAGAACCTGTTTCAAAATAAAAACTAAAATAAGGCTGAGGGTGTAGCTCAGAGGTAGAATGCCCCTGGGTTCAACCCCTAGTACTACACACACAGAAGAAGAATAAATTATATATTAATAGTATATATATTCATACTCACCCACTTTTTTTTTTTGCGGTACTGGGATTGAATCCAGAGGCATTCTACCTTCGAGCTACACCCCAGTCCTATTTTTTTATTCTTTATTTTGAAACCAGGTCTCACTAAGTTGCGGACAGCCTCACTAAGTAGCTGAGGCTGGCCGCGAACCCGGATCCTCCGGTCTCAGCCTCCCAAGTACTGGGATTACAAGTGTGCGCCACCACGCTTGGCTCACCCACGTTTTTAAAGGGCATTAAATGCAATGGGAAAAGAAAAAGTAGAGGAGGGCAAAGGGTAATCAAATGAGGTAATCATAAAATAGGGTATACTGAAATATCTCATTGAATTTTACAACAGTCCTCTTGAGAGACACATGTTATTTTTGTGCCCTCTATTCAGGCGGAGAAACAGCCTTAGAGAGGTTAACTAGTTGGGTCAAGAAGGTAATGGAATTGTCTTCTGGACCCAGGTTCTTTGGAAGCAGTGGGCTACGGTAGAGACATGGCTAAGCTCAAGAACCACACCATACACAACCAGTCCCGAAAATGGCACAGAAATGGTATCAGGAGACCCCAATCACAAATATATGAATCTCCTAGGGGGTGAACCCTGAGATCCTGAAGAAGATGCATTTTGCCAAGAAGCACAAGAAGGGCCTGAAGAAGATGCAGGCCAACAAAGCCAAGGCCACGAGCGCATGTGCCAAGCCTGTTAACACCCTGGTGAAGCCCAGGAAGGTGGAGCCCGAGATCCCAAATGGTATTCACTGCCAACTCGATCGACTTGCCTGTGTAGCCCACCCCAAGCTCAGGAAGCATTTCTGCCCAGGGACTCAGACTGAGCCGGCCGAAGGCCAAAGCTCAAACCCAAGCCCAGGTCTATGCTGCAGCTCCAACTTTGGCTCCAGTTCCCCAAGATTCACAGGCACCCATGAAGGCTCCATAGTAAAGGTCTCTGTCTGCTAGTGTGAGGACAGGAGGACTGGTGTGACCCCTGATCATCTGCGTGGGGCTGGTGTCTTCCTGTGCTGGTGATACAAATAAACCTGAGGCAGAAGAAATGAAAAAAAGAAACAACAACAACAAAATGAATGGAACCACTAGCTCAGGCTCATGGGTTCTAGCAGCTGTGTGCTCACTCCCCATTAGGCTACTGCCTCCTCTTGTTCCTGCACCTCTGCCTTCTTGAAACTACAGTGCAGCAATTGTGGCTGTCGAGTCCTCCTTGACATCTCCTAGAATTTGCTCCTAGAATTTTGCCCAGCTATGGAATCCCCAGCAAAAAACACAAGAGCTGCAGCAGCTTCATCTGCCACCATCTGCCCACCAGAAGCCACCTGTGGCACAACAGAACCATGTGTGTACAGCATCAGGGATTCAGCATTTATTTCTCTATTTCTCTTGCTTTCTCTACCTCGCATCAGATCTCCTGAATACTGAACTGTATTTGCTCTTTCCATGCCCTGTGGAAACTGGGTCATGGACCAGCAGAGGCCAGCGCAGAGAGATCGACTTTTGAAGCTGGGATATTGTCTTCCAGCCTTAGGATTAAAAAGAGCTTCCTGTCATCTTTTTCACAATGACACCAAGTCCAGTAACAGCTTGAGGCCATTACAATCATCTCCTATTATAAGATGGATATAGCTGAAAGACAACTGAATTGGAGATCTCAAATTAGCATCGAATTATCCTCTTCTAGAAAGCCTGGTCTTTGAGGCCTCTGCCAGTTCTGGTCTCTGAGATCTATCCTAGTATTGTAATTAATCTTTAGTGTATAAGTGGGTGCTTTTATTGGTTCTTTTGAGTCCATCAGAGATAGCCTTAGAAAAGATTATTAAGTAGTAAATATTTTCATTCATTCGTCAAACACAATATTTTGTCACTCAATTCTGCATACCAAACAAGATAGGTACCATAGTAGCATCCTTGTTTCAGGAGTAAAAAACTGAGATCCATGGAGATTAAGTTTCCCAAGGCTACGTCACCAGGGAGTAGCAGGGCTGGATTAGCAACTGAATCCCGCCATACCCTCTTTATAATATTTTTCTAGATGAAGGGGGCACATCTAGACAAGAGATTCTTGACTTCAGGAAACTTATAGTCTATTAGGAAGATAAGCAAGTTAATTCAAAATATCAATAAAAATCCCTTTTGTGCCGGGCATGGTGGTGCACACCTGTAATCCCAGTACTTGGCTGAGACAGGAGGATCGCAGGTTTGAACCCAGCCTCAGTAGTTTAGCAAGGTCCTCAGCAACTTAGTGAGACCCTATTTCAAAATAAAAAGTAAAATAGGACTGGGGGTGTAGCTCAGAGTTAGAATGCTCCTGGTTTCAATCCCTAGTACCATAAGGGGGAAAAAAAGCTGTCTTGTAAAAGTTAAGTAGTGTTTAAGTAAGAGACTGGAAAGAGCATCAAGGAACCAGTGGGGTTTTTCTTCCCTTTCTTTACTTGAATCATTTTGGTCTGTTCAGTACTATCATATGTTTCTATGACTAACTTTCTCCATAACTTGGTCTGGCTGTTTCCCATCTCCTTACGATTCCTTTGGAGGGGTGCTGAAATAAGTCCAAATGAAGTAGCCGGTCTTGCCAGCTAATCTGATGTCCTAAGCGCTGGTTATCTATTATTATGTAACAAACCACTGCAAGACTTAATGGCTTAGGCAAACCTCTTTTATCATCTCATGATTTCCTAGGGCAGGGATTTGGCAGGAGCTGGCTGAGCTATTCTTCTCCACATGCGGAGACGGTTACTGGGTGGTACAGAACTGGTGTCTGGACTGGTGTGGAGGATCTAAGATGGTTCCACTCTCCATGCCTGGTGCTTGGCGGGACATATGGAAGGATGGCTCTCTCTCTATGTAGTCTCAGGACTCTTTTGTGTGGTCTCTTTAATAGGTCATCAGACTTAGCTACCTGGAGAGCCCAAGGTTGAAGCTGCCTAGCTCTCTTAAAGGCCTGGACTAGAATGGCATTACTGACACTTCATTGTTTAAAGCAGGGATAGGCCAGTCCAATCCAAAGGAAAGAAAAGATCTCTGGGTGGGAGGACTATCAAAGAATTTGTGGCCATCTTCCATCCAGCACTCTTTCTAGTTTGCTTTGCATTGAATTTGCATGAAGGATTCAACATATTTCCAATAAAACATTGTCTATCTTTAAAGGCTAATTGAAGCTGAGGTGTCAAGCATTGAATATATACTAGTGTTCAAATAAGACAACTACTAGACTTTTTCAGAGCAGTGACTGTACAACGATTGTGCTTTAATGTACACATGTAAAAGGTGAATTTCCAAATGGAATTATGAAAAGTAGTAGGAGATATTTAGATCTCCCTTTATAGTTTTGGCAACAGGAGTGACTGAGGTAGGGGTGGGGAGGAGGCAGGTTGAGAATCATTGAGTTGTTAAAGAAAAACTGCCAGAAAATAGAGAGAAAGGGAGCTACATTGGTTCCATGAGGAGGAGCTGTAGAAATTCCTGAGAAAGGCAAACTGAGCAAGACTTGATAAAATGGGATTCCTAAGGGCAGCATCAGGGAGATAATGACTTCTAGAACAGGTCCAGGTGTATTGTGTGTGTCAGTGTTTATTTAATGGGAAATATCTAGTGAATAGATGAATGTGGAATGTTCTAGGGCCTCAGAGAGAGTAGACCTGGGAATAAAGAACTTCTTAAACTATTGGGAGAAATTAAATGGAATTATTTGGTTGAACCAAGAACCCATGCCTAGGAAGTAGCAGATACTAAAAAAAAATTAATTTTTTTCTATTCTTATTGTTTTATCTTCAAAGGACAAAAGCTTTGCTTTGGATTATTAGTATAAATAGAGAGTCAGAGTGGGATTAAGGGATAATACTACTTTTGGGGGTTAAGGTGTATGATAGAACTGTCCAGTAGAGATTTTTCCAATGGAAATAATCTGTATTTGTACTGTTCAATATGGTAGCCAATGACCATATGTGGATATCAAGCCCTTGAGATATGCTAGTGTGACTGGAAAAACCAATTTAAATTTCTGATTTTAATTAATTCAAATAGCCTGTGTGGCTGGTGGTTACTGTGTGGAAAAAGGATTTTTTTAAATGCTTATTTGAAGCAAGGTCCATGATGCAAGATGGCTCTTATTAACCTCAGGTGTATAATAACTGTATCTGGAAATTCCTTCACATTTTAGCACAATTTATTTGCTTATTGTGGTACATTAAACAGGTAGGAGAAAACCGTAGGCTTATGGCTAATGGTGAGCAAATGTAGAGGCCTAAATATAAGCACATAAGACAAAAACTGAAGGGGGGATAGTAATTTAGGGACCAGCTGTTTGCTTTGCACAAACAAGGCCCTGGAGCATGTCAGTAAGTAGGTATCAGAATAACATAGTTTAATTTTGCAAAGTTTAGAGTGCTTTCCAGTCTTAGTGTAGGTAGAAAATGGAGTGAAATGAGTATTATTTATATTCACCTGGCATAATTTACGACTCTACTTTTTCTGATGGTTGTAATGGAACTGGAACAGTTAAAGCTTGTTCTCCAGGGTACTAGTACGACTGCCAAGAGCGGAAAACTTTCATCTTCCAAAGCCCCGATCAGCCAATTTCTCATCTGCATCCCATAAATCATCAAGAAAGAACAAGCTCATTATCTCAGCACCAGGGACAAAAGTCTTTTACATGACACTGAACTTCTGACTATTGCAAACATGGCAGCTTGCCATCCTATCTTAACAGGTGTGTTGGTCCCTTTAACAGACCGGGTCAGACATTTCAGGCTATGGCTCAAAATTTCAATTTTGTTATATGCTGTGACTTGCAGTGGGCCCATGTCCAAAGGTAATTGGACCCAGTAGTCTATGAAGTTACTTGGATGTTTTGTAGTTTTAATAGGTTTGGGGAAAGAAAAGTGGGAATTTCTATCCCTAAAGTCATTCTCTTCTAGAAGGTAGGAATTAGAGGAACTTCTCTGGGGAAAGTGCTTCAATGCTGCTACTCCAAAGATGGGGTAGAAGCTCTCAGGTGCAGGGTGTTAAAAATTTCCTCTAGCTTTAAAAAATTTTATATTGACATATAACAATTGTGTATATTTATGGAGTACAGTGTGATATTTCAATTCATGTGTATAATGTGTAATGATTAGATCAAGATTATCGGCATATTCATCATCTCAAATATTTATCATTTCTTTTTGTTGGGAATATTTAAAATCCTCTCTACTAGCTATTTTGAAATATATGACTAATTGTTGTCATCTATAGTTATCCTACTGTGTTGTAGAACATTAGAAGTATTCCTCCTATCCAGCTGCCGCTTTATACTCATTAACCATCCTCTCTCTCCATTGACTCATCTTCCCACCCTTCTCAATCTCTAGTAATGACTATTCTTAATGAGAGAGAGAGAGAGACAGAGAACTCATAACAAATAAACTAAATCCAAAGAACAAACAAACAAACCCCGAGGTCTATGCCACAAACAAAACAACATAATAATAAAAAAACACTTTTCTTATCTATGTGCCTGTAAAATTGCAGTTTTTCAAATTCAGGCTAGCCATTATGAAAAGGATTTTTAAATAAAATGATAGTGTATAATAAAAGTATAGAAGTGCAATAAAAGAACTTGTAATATGAAAAAAAAATCCCTATATCTCCATTCTGTAGTTCTCTTTCTACCTATTAAGTCTGGTTAGATCCGGGAACCTTACTCAATATATGATTCCTGTTTCATGTACCATTTTCAATGATTCTAAGACAATTGTATTCCCAGAAAAGGTTTCTCAACCTTCACTTTGCTTTCTAAGAACAAAATACTGAAATTGTTGCAGAGGGCACTCCAAATATGGACATCCACCTGTTTGTTGATCAAGAAAAGATAATTTGGTAGGAATAAAAAGGGTATACTCTTAACAGGTGGCAAAATAAAACCCTTCCTGTAATGGGTCGGATAACAAATATTTTAGGATTTTGGACCGTGAAATCTGTAACTACCTATACTGGTAGTAAATGTATTATGGTTTGAATCTGGAATGTCCCTCAGAAGCTCATGTGTTGAAAGCTTTGTCCTCTTTGCAGCAACGTTCAGAGGTGGGGCTTTTAGGCAATGATTGGATCATGAGCATTCTAACCTCATCAGTGAATTAATCCATTTGGAGAATTAATCCACCAATGGCTGAATGGACTACTAGGAGGCGGACCCTAGTTGGAGGAAGTAGTTCACTGAGGGTGTGACTTGTAAGGGTTTATCTTCTCTCTCTCATTCTTAGCTTCCATGAACTGAGCAGTTTTTCTCTAGCATCCTCTTCCACTGTAACGTTCTGCCTCACCACAGGCCCAGGGACATGGTGACGGCTGATCATGTACTGGATCCTCTAAAATCTTGAGCCCAAATAAGCTTTTCTCCTCTAAGTTGCTCTTGTCAGGTATTTTGGTCACAATGATGAGAAACTGACTAACACAAAAAGCAAAAGCAAAAGCAGTATGTAAATAAGTGAGCATGGCTATGTTCCAATAAGCTTCATGGACACTGAGATTTGAATTTCATGTAATTTTTACTCATGTCAAGATGGTTCTTTTTCTTTTGATGTTTTTTTCAACTACTTAAGAGTGTAAAACCCATTGCAATAATTCAGACTGTTGAATACAAAACACAAAGCCAAAGCAATCAAGATGGCAGACCAGATTTGGCTGATAGGGGGCAGTTTTCTGACTTCTACTCTTTGAGATACACAGATACGTGATGAGAGCATACATGTTCCATAAAAATTATTATAGACATTACTAGATTCTAGACTTTTAGAATTATGGAAAAGTATGTTCCCACCCTTACAGATAGATCTCAAAACCAAAATTTGTTCATAATGAGCATCATTGTAGGTAGATATTTTAAAAAAATGAATAAAAACCAAATCATATTTCGCAGACAACTGCACAGGCTATTGGAGGAGTCCAAGATTCCTGCTTAGCTCTGACACTAAGCAGAGGCTTACAATGTTGGGTTTTCTCATCTTTACAATGGGAATAATGGTGGCTTTCCCATTCTCACAGGGCTGCCATGAAAACCAAATGAGAGTGCACTTTTGAAAATGTTTGGAAACGATTAAATGCTACCTTGAGCAATTTTCCAGGAATATCCAAAAAGTTCTGGGGAGGGCATATTGTGTAATTTCTCTTAGTAATTATATGGAAAGCACACTTCACAAACAGATATAGATGAATATTTTTGTATGCATGCAATGATGGTATAATGTGAAAATTGATCCACCCTGAATGTTTTCTTTTAGTAGCACTAGCACTCTTGCCATGTGTGAATTGTTTAAAATCATGCAGTTTTATTTAGGGTATTATGTCTTTTCTGACTTATCCCATACCTAAAAATGGCTGAAGGGGATAAAATATGTCTGCATATATTTTATATGTGGGAAGACATAAAAGAGTGGATTAAGGATTGGATGAAAGGACAAATCCCCCATACAGGCAGTTATCCCTAATATTGAAAGGTTGCTAGTCAAAAGGATAGGAAAAAGTCCTTCTGCTATTCTTTTTTTTTTTTTTTTGCGGTACCGGGGATTGAACCCAGGGGTGTTCTACCTCCGCGCTACACCCCTGGCCCTATTTTTTATACTTTATTTTGAAACCGGGTCTCACAAAGTTGCGGAGGGCCTCACTAAGTAGAGAGAGAGAGAGAGAGAGAGAGAGCTGAGGCTGGCCGCGAACCCGGATCCTCCGGTTTCCACCTCCCAAGTAGTGGGATTACAAGTGTGCGCCACCACGCCCGGCTGTCCTTCTGCTATTCTGAGAAATATCAGCAATAAGTGATTGTGTGTGTGTGTGTGTGTGTGTGTGTGTGTGTGTGTGTGCATGCATGCAAACAAAAGTGGAAGGACATATACAATATACTTCAGCATGGGAATAATTTCAAGAATGAAAAATGTTCATCTTAAAGTCATTCAGCTTACTTCATTTCAGTTTAATCAAGGCTTTCTTTTTGATCTGTAAGAAATAATTCAATGAAGACCAGAAAACATTGTGAAAAGGGTACATTTTTTGTTTATGTTTGTGATGATAGGAAACCACTTGCCCCCTAAGTGGAGAGTTTTAATTAAAATAGACGAGAAACCAGGGAAGTGGAGGAGAAAGACATTGAAACATATTTTTCTTGTGCAAGGTTTTTCATGTTTTCTTCATAAAAGTTAAATTTCCCTTCTGGGTTTTGCAGTATATTTTGTATAATTATTTTGGAGAAATGAGAAATGTGAGAAAGAAAATGGGGTACTTTAGAGCTAACCTCAAATATATGCTACATCTGGCTGATTTTAGTTAACTCTCCCAGCACCACTATAAAAGTGTAGATGTCATGAATTATGATGAGGTAAAGCTTTATATTTCCCACCTCTGACACCAATTTTCACAGTGCTGGCATCTCTGGCCATTTGTTTTTATTATTTCTGCTGGTAGATGTATATATATGTATATATATATTTACATAATCATATATATGTGTGTATATACATTATATCTTGACATAATCCTTACCCTTTTTCATTCTTATATATTTTCAATAATGATATATCTTTTAATGAGAGTATTATATAATATAATGTAATATAAGGTAATATAATCACTGTATAACATTTTCTGATTTGGATGCATGATTGTGATATTGGCAGCCATGCTCAAGAAATTTGACTTTGGATGAGGCAGATCCAACTTGTGTCTGCACTCCACAGTCTGATGGAAGAGATGTTAGTGATGGGTCAATGCTAACAAACGTTTTTCTCATTAGATATACACTGCAGAGTCCTGGCATAGTCGTTGCTAGCTTCAGCTTTAATGAGAGGAGACCATAACACACGCTAATATCAGATTCAAAATTTCATAGTGTAGAACTTGTAGAGACTATAAAACCTAATGATGCCAAATATGAGTTCAGACACCTCTGTCCACTCTACCATCTCATTATATTGAAGCCCACTGAAGGAACCGTTCAGCAGTTCAAAAGGGACACAATATGTTATATTCTAAATCCAAAGGCATAGTTTAAAAGTTGGAACCAAACTTAAACTCAAAGATGTTCATGTATAATCTTGGATTTTTCCATAGACCCCAGGTTCATAGCCTATTAAATAAGTCAATGTAAAATGCCTGACCATGAAGAGGCAGTAACACCTGGTGGGCGTGAAATCAGCTCTGGAGTCAGGCTTACCTGGATTTAATCTCAGCTGTACTCCCTACTAACTGCCCTTGTGACCTCATTTAACCTCGGTTACCTTTTGAAAGGCCATATCTCCAAATTCATTCACATTGCAGGGACTGAAGGCTTGTGTTAGTCAAGGTTCTCCAGAGAAACAGAACCAATTGGATATATAGATATATGAGGGGATTTTTTAATGGAAATTAGCTCTTGTGATTATGGAGGCTGAGAAATCCCATAAGGTGCCATGTCCAAGGGCAGGAGATAAGAGTCTTTTCTCTCAAGAAAGAGAAACTTTTACTGGTGCATTATAGTCTCACATTATAGTAAATCATGTTGACAATGACATAGATGCACACAGCACTTGGTGCCCCCCCCATGGCTGCCTCCCCATCTCCCCCCTTCCCCCTACAGAGTACTGAGATTGACATTGGTATTTTCACATATGTAAAGATAGCTGATGGTAGTAATTCCTTCATTGATCCTCACTCTTCCCCCTCCCCCTCCCTGGCTCCACTAAGTTTTCTCCTCCATTATCTGATCCCAATTACTCCCTAGCTTTCGCATACTAGAGAAAACTTATGACCCTTCACTTTCTGTGACTGGCTAATCTCACTTAACATAATGTTCTCCAGGTCTGTCCATTTTCTTGTAAATGGCATAATTTTGTTCTTTAATGCTGAGTAGAATTCCATTGTGTGGATATCCCATAATTTTGTAATCCATTCCCCTATTGATGGACACCTAGGTTGGCTCCATAATTTGGCTATTGAGAAATTTTTTCCTCAACTTTCTGCTGCCTTTTAATCCTATCTGAGACCTCAGCTGAGTGGGGGGTGCCCTCCCACACTGGGTAAGGGCAGATTTTCTGTAGTCCACTGGTTCAAATGCCAGTCTCTTCTAAAAATACCCTCACATACCCAGAAAGCATGCTTTACCACCTCTTTGGGTATCCCTTAACCCAACAGAGTTGATACCTAAGGTTAATCCTCACAGGGCTTCGGCATACAAATTTGGGCAAAGGTAGGGACGCAATTCAGTCTATAACTATACTGAATCCATAGATGAAAAAATAGGCCTTTTCTGAAGTGTTTTACATCTGGGAACCTAAATACATGAGCTCTGCATTCTAATTTATGTTTGGCTAGGGATTCCTTGTGGGATATAGAGTAAGATACCCCATGAGTGCTTTGATTTTCTTATCTCTAAAGTGGGTGTAACTATACCTCTTTCAGTGGAATTTTTGGAAGATTTGTTTGCTCACAGTTTCCCTTGCAGATTTTGGGATTCAGTGCATGTGAGGCTGGGGACTGCGAATCTCAAGGTATGGCGACAGCAGGAAGTGTACAGGAGAAGAGCGCAAGGCTTTGCTCTCACATCATGGAGTGAGGGGAAGAGGAACGATTTATAATCCCTAAGGCTGCAGCCACAGGACCCACCTCCAGCCACACCCTATCAGCTCAGTCCACCACCCAGATAAATCCTTTACAATGTATTTATCTACTGCTGAGGTTAAAACTCTCATGACTTAACTATATCAACCCTGAATATTAATAAATGAGCTCCTTAGGGGACATTCTATATCTAACTATAACATTCCACCCCTGGTCCCTGAAGAGCTCATGCCCAGTTCAGGATGCAAAATACATTTAGTCCATCTTCAACAGCTCCCAAAGTCTTAACACTTCCAGTATTACTCAATAGTCCCAAAGTTCAAAGTCTCCTCTGAGACTCAAGGTGAACTCTTGTAAGCCCCTAGAAAAAGCAATGAAAACCAAAATAAAAAGCAAGTTACATACATCCAATATACAATGGCAAAGAGTAAACATTTGCATTACCAAGGGAGGAATAGGATCATAGGAAGAAGGAATGAGACCAAAACAGTAATGAAATCTAACAGGGCAATAGTTAGTCCTAGGGCTCCATTTCCGGCTTCTGGGGCACAAGGTGGTGAGATGAGATCTCCAAAAGGCCTTGGCAGCCCTGCCTCTGTGGCCTGGTTGATGGCAATGGGCAGTGTACTCACTCTTCCAGCATGGCTCCAGGGCTTGCAGCTTGTGATCTTTCCTTGAGATCGTTCCATGTTCCTGGCATTTCTAAATCTCAGGGTTTTTTATTGTAGCCTTGGGTTCACCATCACAGCCTCACTAATTACCCCATTTGGACCTGCTTGCAGGGATTCTCCATGGTCCCCCTTTGCCAGCAAAGCCAGCATTACATGAGTGCTGAGATGGACTGCTCACAGAAAGGGTAGTCATACCCTCTTTAATCATCGCTGCTGGGCACGCATCCATCTTGACCAAGGCAGACCCCAGCCCCATCATGGCCAATGCTGGGCCGTCTCCATCGTAGCCACTGCTTCCTCCTTCCTTACAGCCATCTTACTTCCTTCCATGACATCATCTCTCTGGGCCCCAGCTTTACACATGGCTTCCCAACCAAACTAGAAATCTATAAACTCTCTCTGCTTTACTTTCTGCTCCCCAAATTCTGTGTACAATTTTCTGAACACGGACATCAATTATCCATAATGCAGTTTGGATTTTTTGCTGTTTTGAGATTTCCTCTGCCAGTTTATTAATTAGCCCATCATCTTTAAATTCAGCTTTCACACAAAGTTCCAGAACATGGGCAAAATGCTGATAAGTTCTTTGCCAGAATGTAACACGTATGGCCTCTTCTCCATTTTCCTATGGAGTCCTCTTGGCTTCCAGAAACTCCGGAGCACAGTCTCTACCATCCACCTTTCTAGTCACATTCTGGCCCTTCCAATTTCCTCTCACAAACCAGTTCCAAAGACTCATAATCCACAAGGTCAGACTTAGATATAGCAGGGACTCCACTGCTCTGGTACCAATTTCTATATTATTCAGCATTTTCATGGATATAATCCAAAGACCTGACCTTGAAACTTAGAGGAAGGAAGGTTTATTTGCTCACAGTTTTTCTTGGAGATATTTGGGTTCAGTCCATGTGAGGCGAGGGATCATGAATCTCAGGGCATGGCAGCAGCAGGACGCAGAGCAGGGACAAGCACAAGGCTTTGCTCTCACACCATGGAGGGCAGAAGCAAGAGAAAGAGAGCAAGAGGAGGAGGAACCACATCTAATCCCCAAGGCCACAGCCCCAGGGACCCACCTTCTCCAGCCACACCCTACCAGCTCAGGCCACCATCCAGATAAATCCATTACAATGTATTTATCTACTGCTGAGGTTACAACTCTCATGACTTAAATATATCAACCCTGAATATTAATAAATGAGCTCTTTAGGGGACATTCTATATCTCACTCTAATACCTAGGTACCTGTCTAATGATTATCCTGAATCTTTAAGGCCTCACTTCCCTGTCTCCTTCTCCCTCACACCCATGTTGAGATACTATCTGGGGAAACATACTTGGGAAGATATGGGGATGATTTCATTATTCTTCAAAAATAATTGCCCTGCATTTTTTTTTAGAGAGCTCTGGCATTTAGAACACCTTCCAACATATGCCATCTCAGCCAGGCCTTGCTCACATCAGCCTAAGAGGGCATGGCTATTACTCTGTCCCCTGCATACTGGAAATGTCGTGCCTCTAAGAAGTAGGCCGTCACCAAAGCCACACAAAGTCAAGAATTTTTACTTTCCTATGTGGATGGACCCCAAAGACTGGGTACAAAGGATAATTGTTTTGACAGATACCTATTTTATTCTGCAAAGACCCCTGGCTAAACTTCTGTGGCTACATGCAATTTTAGTTGGAAGACTTTGCAAAACTTCAAAAAAATATGTTGTACAGTATAGACAGTCTATGTGGGAATAATAGCACCCAGAAATATAGCATGTTCATAGCTGGGCTTATCTCTTTCTCTTCCCGCTAGGGGGCAGTGATGAATGGGGAAGACAGAGGGGATGCATCCATGGATAGGTGTTTCAACTGTGTGGAGACCAGGGTGCAGCATACATGGCCAAAATGCTATTTTGGGCCTGGCATTATCCTTGGAATTTCCTTGAGCCTCCTGCTCTCTAGTTCATCTCCCTCCCAGGATGGGCTTGACAAGCCATTCGTTCATACCAGACACCTCCAGGGCTAACCTTCAGCACTTACAATGGACATCCATTCTCCGGAGAAAATACATGCAGAGTGTAGTGTCGCTATGCTGATTAAAAAGCAAATTCATAGAGGGCCAGAAACAGTTTCTCCTTTCGCTCTCTGCATACAAACTTGGAGGTCCCCGTACCCCCATGCTGCCTGTGGCTTCCGGAGGGACAGGAAGAATTATTTACTCTATTACATTATTTACATTTTCAGATTATCCTTGGGATTAATTGCTATTGCAGCCCAGATTTAATTAGCATAAACTTCAGTAACAGCTTAATATAA
>PVJS01002231.1:70885-86748 GCA_004027185.1 Glis glis
GGGATTAGCCAGGGTGAGAGAAGGTTCCTCTGTTCTGCAGGAGGCCTCAGGAAAACCACTATTATCACTGAGAGAGAAATCCACTCCCTGGAGGAAGAGGAAGTGGAGGCGAGGGAGGTGAGCTGGAGAATGAAGAAATGGCCAGATCACACCTCCTGATTTAAGTTAAAAAAAAAAAAGTTGAAGCCAAAAGATGTGTGAAGCCAGCATTTTAAGTACAAGAAGTATGAAATGGCTCCCTCATGAATCTTTAAATGAAAAAAAAAAAAAAACCCAAACTGTCATTCAGCATTCCTGATTGTTCTGTGGGCCAGGAAAAAGACAGTGCATACTCTGTGCACTGCAAAATTAACCATCCAGAAGGATCGCTGGGTCATGGGGTTTCCCTGCTCAAGAAGAAACCGCGAGGGAGGGAGCGGCAAGTTTGGAGGGAGACAAGTTTGTTTGAGTCTCGATTTTGCTCTTTGTCTATTTGACCTTGGGCAACCACTTAGCCTCTTGTTTCCTTTCCTTCATGTGTAAAAAGGGATAAGGTTAGAATATAGTTCACAGGGTAGTTTTGAGGATCATATGAAATCATGTGGATGAGATTCTTAGCATAATGGCACATAATAAAACCAACCAGTGTTTGTTTTTTAAATTTTTAAATTTTACTTTTATTGGTGCATTGTGATTATTCATCATAATGGGGTACAGAGTGTTAGGAATATACATGCACACAGCACTTGAGGGGCTTCCCTCCGAATCCCACCCTACTCCCTCCCTTCCCCGTACAAGTCACTGAGATTGGTCTTGATAATTTCGTATATTTACATAGCATTATTTAAATTGTTACCTTCATTACATCTCTACCCCCTCCTCCCTCCTGTAACCCCCCTCCATCGCTCCATTGGATCGCTACTCCTTTTTCTGAGATCTCTTGTTATTAATAGAGAAGGTCCAGTTCCCGTGGTAAAGCATTTAAGGTCTTTTGTCATCTGGCTTCTACCTGCCTGTAAGTGTAATGCTCTGTGAGTCCATTCCAGGATGCCTGCCCTCCAGCTAAACTACTACCTGGATAATAATCCGGCGTGCATCTCTTTTCCTCTGATAAGTGGTAAATACTGTGTAAGAGATTAGGGGGTCTTACTTAGCTTCAAAACTCTCAACGGCTGGGAGAGTCCCTAGAAAGTGTAAGCGCATTGCTACCTATGAAAAGATGAAGTTTGTAAATGGCTTAAGCTCCCAAGTAGGGTCCCGATGTGAGTCTCCTGTACATGAAATGAGAGAATTAGATGGGATGATTCATCCATAGAGCTCTCTCTGACTTAAAAATGTTTTCATTTTATGTAACCCGGTTTAACTTCAATGTTATCATATTTTCATGATGCCCGACATCACCGACACAAAGCTTACAAGATTTGCAGAATGGAAACACCAGATCATCCAGCTGTACCACTCCTCGGTTTTTATCCAAAAGAATTAAAATCAGCATATTGCAGCCAGACATGCATACCCATATCGATAGCAGCATAATTCACAATAGCCAAGTTATGGAACCAACCTATGTGCCCATCGACAGATGAATGGGTAGAGGAAATGTGGTTTATGTACACAATGAAGTTTTCCTCAGCCGTAAAGAAAAATGAAACTATGTCATTTGCAGGAATCTGGGTGAAACTGAAGAACCTCATGCTAAGTGAGATCAGCTAGACTCAGAAAAGCAAGGCTGCATGCTTTCTTTCATATGTGGAAGCTAGAGAGAAAAAAGAAAAGAGACCTCATGAAAATGAGGAGAGAGACCAGTGGAGTAGTGGAAGGGATTAGGGGAGAGAGGAGTGGAGGGAAAGGGGAGGTTTGGGGGAAGAAAACAGACCAAATGATATTTTGTGTATATATGAATATATCACTATGAAGCTTGCTATCATGTGTAATTACAATGCACCAATAAAGTTAACAAAGACTTAAAAACTACAAAAATTAACCAAAAAGGTGATATTTTCAAATACCCACGTACTTCATATTATATGGAAAACATTACCGCCCCAACGTATTTTTCTGATTTTAGTAGTATTCTCGACACGAGACTATTCTTTTACAGTGAGTTTGGTTTGGAAAAGCCAAATGAAGCAGATGGTTGGAGGATTTAGAAGATTATATGTATTTTGCTGCTGCATGCTTTCTTGACTATTCCTTACAAGAAAGTATTGATGGCACTGTGATAACATGCCCAAAAAGTAATTTTTTAGCCTCGTTTTCTACCCTAAAATTAAACTCCCTGCCCTTACTGCCCCAAGGAAAAAGCCAGTCCCCCAAGGATAAAACCAGTTCCTGCCCTTATCGTCCCTAGGACCACGCCTACAGCTGCAGCTTTGGGCTCCGGCCCCCCAGTGCAGACAGGACTTCCACCCAGACCAGCCCCCCCACCCCTGCCTGGGTGCTCAGCTCACGCCCCTAGACCTACTCCCTTGCTTCTAAATAAGGAAGTTTTACTATGATTGGTCGATTTGGAGCATACCCCGCGAACTCTGCTTGCTCTCTATAAAAGGAAGACCTGAACTGTACAATGGGCGGCCATTTTTTTTGACTTGCTGGGGAGTGGTGGCCCTGCGGTAATAAATGCTTCCCGCCTTAACTGAGTCTGGCCTCGGACCCTTTGTCCTAAACATGGGGTACAACAGGCACAGATTTCCAGCTGTTATCAATTGTCCTCGATTTTCATCATGAAATTACCCTTCCATCGTGGAAAAACTTCAGAGAGCGTGTTGACATCAGGAGAGTACCCCCTATTACATGAGAGACGGGTCATTAGTCGTGAGGGATAAAGCTTCACAGAGCTGCGAAAGGAATCAGTTTCCAAATCTGTGGCTGACCTCATCTTCAGAGAACCAGGCGAGGTGAGTGTTTCCCCAGAACTAGAGTAAACAGCTAATGTTTAGTAGATTACCTAAATTGCTAACTGGGACATTGGCTTCCTTGAAGAATTAAATTGACCTCCTGTGAATGAGTGAGCAATTTTCTTTCAACAGGTAATTTACTCAATTGTGAGCTCAGCCAGCATATGGGAACACAGGTCAATCCCCACTGAAGGAAAAGAATTTGCATTTTAAAACTCTTTCCAATTCCTCATCCGGCTTTAGGATTTTTTTTCCACACAGTATCTGAATGCATAAAACTGGTCAGCGAGCGCTGTGGTCAGCTGCTTGTAGGTGGACGAATGGATACTTGACAGGGTATCAAAATGCGCTCCCAGAGTCATTCCATTGTTTTTGGGGAAAAGTACCGAATGCTTTATTTTAGAAAATCTTTTTTTGTATATGGTTCCATGCAATTTTTAATTTGAAGTCGAAAGGAGAAAGCCAACTTATTTGGAATGCGAATTATGGGATGAATTTAAAGAGATTGAATGAAGACAGTTTTATGTCCTACAAATTTTGGGGGATTGGTATATTTCAAATATAAACTGATGCCTCTGTCCCTGATATTTTCTGTTATCCCGACCTTACCCACCACCTGAGTTTCAGTCAGAAAAGGCAATAATAAAAGTAGTACCTATTTTATAGTACTATAGGCCAGAACTTATTCTAAGCACTTTGCATATTTTAGCCCAGGTAATCATTACAAAAGCCTCAATCAGAGGCAAATACAAATATCATCTCCATTTCATAGACATCGTAACTGAAGCACAGAGATGTTAAGCCACTTGCCCCGAGTCACACAGCTCACAAGACTCTAGAGGAAAAGCTTGCCCTTTGGTTTGTCAAACCTGAGCTTGCATCAGAGTCACCTGGAGGGTTCCTGGAATCACAGATTGCTGGGTGTCAGCCCCAGAGTCTTTGAGTCGGTAAATCCAGAGTGGGGCCAGAAAATGTATATTCTAGCAAGTTCCCAGGTAATGGTGATATTGGCGGTTTAGGGCCACAGTGTAAGACCACTCTACCATGCCTCTGAAATACTCATAACCCAGAAAAGGGCTGTTATGGCAGAGAAACAGTCAAGCCTCTTGCATTTTTGAAAGTTCAGACCATGAAGCTATTGAGGCTGCAGGGAAATATGAGATCATTCTTAGCTGACACTTTGGGATCCTAGAACCAGAAAAGCTTCCCAGGAAAAGGGACTGGAAGAGTGTGTGGACACTGATGGGCTCCTGAGAAGGGACTTGGAACCTGTCTTTTCTGGACTCCTTCCAGGGGAGGCAGGGAGGACAGGGATAAAACACAGAGCCCTAGACAGGTTCGCTAGAGCTGAGCGGGGAAGGCCTGCGTGCTCTGCCAGGCGGAGCCCTGGAAACCCAAGGCTCCGGGGCTCCCACTGCTCAGCTTGCTGGAGAAGCACTCCATGGAGTGTCTCTGGAGACAGGCTTGGCATATCAAGTTCCTAGTTCCTGGAGTCTCTGCAAGGGGCCAAAGTAGGGAAATCGTCCCCACAAGCATCAAGCACTTGCGTATGGCTGGCGGATAGCAGTAGACCTGAGGAGACTGTGGGGTTGGCAGGATTGATCTGTGCTGTCCTGCATTGATCTGTGCTGACCTGCATTGATCTGTGTTGACCCGTATTGATCTGTGCTGATTTGTGATGAAAGGCACAGGGGATGAGGCTGTCTTTTGGGTGCTGTGTGTAGAGATGAGCATTCAAAGGATTGGAAGTCTGCCCTTTGCCGCCTCTCCCACCCCACCGGACCATGTAACCTCTCCCCTTGGAAACAGGAAGTGGGTGAGTCCTTCCCATCACGTTCTTGCATATGAGTTTGTGGGACAAAATCTATATCCACTACACACTAGTTGTTGTGTAGAAATTTAAAGTGTCACAGACGAAGAGACCCAGGCTCAGATTTAAAGTTGAATCAATGTGAGTCAATAGACGAGACCCTGCGGGAGGATGGGTGTCCAGGGAAGTCATGGTGGACTTTGGAAACACCACTACTGGACCGTAAAGAAACTTGGCTTGAAAAAGAACAACCAAATGCTTTCAATTTCCAAGGCAGAAATAAAATAGGTGACTGAAAAGAGACAGGAAGAGCCAATGTAGCTTTGCAAGAGTTTATTGACTCTGTTTATCTGGGACTCAGACTCAGTTTTCATGGGAAGCTGAGGGAGCTTCCAGAGCCGCCAGCCCAGAGCAGCATGGTGGCTATCGCCTTTCGAAGAGCATCCATCTTGACCTGCCGCCAAGCGGTGATTGGACGCTGTGTGGAAAACCTATAATTTGAGAAGAACATTAGACCCTGACTCTATCAAGCTCTGGAGGGCTGACCATCGGCATCCCTATGAAATGGAAACAGTATCTCCTTCACACTGTTGACGGCTGGACACCAAACATGTCACCCTGGACATACAGCTGCTGCCACATTGCTTCTATTTTTTGCAAATATCAAGAATAATATGTTTGGCACAATGTAAAAGGCCAAGTTGTCCTACCTGGAAGTCACATGATAAATTATATGGCAAAAAGTGAAGCTCAGCAGTAAAGCTTTCTATGAATTAGGAGAATTGTCCAATTAATTTCATTATTACATTAAGCAGAAAAATCTCCAATTTTTCTCATCATCTAGTGGGTGAGAATGAAGGACATTTTTTTTACTAAAATACTCTTCAGCTTGTGTTTAGAGAAAGTAGATGTATCACAGTGTGTGGACCTGTTATTCTTTCCTTTATAAGTAACAGGTCCCTTGATTTATTAGTAGAGACATACCCAGCCCAGAGTCTACATTTCCTAGTCTCCTTTGCTGCCAGGTGTATTCTCCTGGCTAGGTTCTGGCCAATGAGAAGTGAGTGGAAGGGTTATGTGTCACGTGGAATGCCCCTCAAAAAAAAAAAAAAGAGTGTGAGAGTTAGCTAACTGTATAGTTTAGAGGGAGTGTTATCCACACTAGACTCCTCATACATTAACACCAATTTCAAGCTTAGGGGGTTCCCAAATCTTCATCAGGCTTGATAATTCATTAGATAGATGCACAGAATAAAGCTATTATATCTACGGTTATGGTTTATTGCAGGGAAAGGATACCAATTAGAATTAGCGAGCCAGGTATGATATTGCACGCCTGTAATCCCAGTACTTGGGAGGCTGAGGCAGGAGGATCACAGGTTGGAGGCCAGCCTGGACAACTTAGGAGACCTTGTCTCAAAAAAAAAAAAAAAGAAAATAAATTAATAAACAAAAAGGCCTGGGGAGTGTAGATTAGTGGTAAAATGCCCCTAGGTTCAGTCCCTAGTCTCTCTCTCCATCTCTCTCTCTCTCTCTCTCTCTCGCGCACGCGCGCACACACACACACACACACACACACACACACACACAGTAGAGATGCATCAGGCAGAGGCAGAGTCCAGGAGAGGTCCCAGTGCAGAGCTTCTGGATGTTTTCTTCCCATAATGTTAGGACCACATCAACTCCAACTCCTCCAGGCCACGCTGTGTGACAACACACGGAGCGCTGGCAACCAGGGACGCTCCCCTGAGCCTCGGTGTCCAGAGGTCTTATTGGGGCTCTATCCCACATTGTCTGTGTGTCTGACTTGTAGTTTCCAGCCCTCCTAGAGTTTGGGGCTAATATCTATAGTCTCTAGTTCCCCATGGCAGTCAGAACTGATACCCTGTGGCCTCCATCATGAATCCCATCGTTAGACTGTGCAGTGGCCAGAGCCTCCTCCAGGCAATCAAAGATAGTCCCACCAGGCGGAAGATTGCAGGAACCAAGAGATCACTTCCTGGTAGCAGAGGATGAAGGCCACGCCTCTCTTCAGGTAAGGTGAATTGCCACTGTGCAGAGGCAGCACGTTCTCCCTCCGTTCCTCATCCTGCTGCCTGGAACGCCAGTTTGGTGGGTGCAGCGCTCGTTGCGACCATCAAGAAGAAAACCCCGCAACCCAGAGTCGTTGGGATGGCATCTGAGGAGGAAGCTGGGTGTCTGGTGGTTTCCTGAGGCTGAAGTCACCACCGGCACTGACTTTTTCATCAAGCAAAACTGAAAAATCTGTCTTACTGAAGCCATTTATTGCGACGGTTCATTCCTCACAATCATTAAATAGAATCCTCGCTGAAACTGCATGTTCTTGACTTTCCAATTTAGAAAGTTAATGCCTACTCTCTTGCTTTAAAAATGTCCTGACTTTTTAAAAGTCTCACTAATTGTAAGACATATATGATTCCAATTTTCAACCTCAAAATACACGTTTTTTTTCCCCCTGAGAAGTATTTTAATTACATTTGGAAAGACACTTCCTTGCGAAGGCCAGTGTTCTCCCTGTGCTCAGTGCTCAAGTGCCTCCAAACCTCCATCCCAGCCCTCAACGTTCCTTTTTTCCTGAGGATATATGGGAGTGGGTTAGGCCGGCTCAGTTTGGGGAATTTTTACTTTTATACCAAGACTAACATTTCACATCATCTAATCACTCTGTGCTTGGATCATGGTACCTCCCCTTCCCTTTCCCATTCACTGTGAGGGGGAAGCCGTTCGTGACAGGTGTCAATCATTTTCTCCATCCTCACCTTTCCCTGAGCTGGTGCACTCTGTCTCTCCTCCACGATCACTCATAAAACAGACTTATAATAGACATAATTCTCTTGGAGTCAATTGCCGCAGTTAGCAAATGGTTTATGAGAGTGTTAACCTCCATTAGCGGAGAGGCTAGGTCATTAGCTGCCTCTGATAACCATTTCTCAAGGTTTATGACTTCGATAATCACTTAAATAATGACTTTTATCTGGATGGAAACAAAGTGTCATAAGAACTCAAAATTCAGGCACAAAATGAGGAGTATTCATTAAATAATATCTGTGCACTTGCTCCCCCCCCCATACACTTCCTTTTAAGGTCCTGGTGTGTGTTTTGGAATTTCCAAGCTAAGATGAAATATAGACTCAGTAACTGTCAATGTACCAAGGCAACATTGTCAGTGGCAACAGGTACTTGTCTTATGTGGAGCTGAGTATGCAGATAAATTGTTTTCCTTTTACCTTCACATTTCTTGTCCTGGAAATTCTAGCAGTTTTAATATAAACTGAGTAGCCTCAATTGTTTGTGACTTATTTGTTTGCTTAGCAAATATTTGCTGCTTACATTGATGCTCCTTGAGTTGTTATGGGGTTATGTCCTCATAAACTTATCATAAGAAGAAAATACCATAAGTCAAAGATGCATGTAATACTCCTAACCTACTGAACATCGCAGTTCAGCAACGTAGCACAGTGTGGAGCATCGGTTATTTCCCCTCGTGATTGTGAGGCTGGCTGGGAGCTGGGACTTACTGCTGCTGCCCAAGAGACTATCATGCTACATATTGCTTGCCCAGAAAAAGATTAGAATTCAGAGTCCTAAGTATGTCTGCTGATTGTGTATGACTTGCAGTGGCACATGCCTGTAATACCAGCACTTGGGAGGCTGTGACAGGAGGACTGCATATTCAAGGCCAGCGTGTGATAACTCAGTAAGACCCTCTTTCAAAATAAAAAATAAAAAGCTGGGCGTGGTGGCCCATGCTTGTAATCCCAGTACTTGGGAGGCTGAGACAGGAGGATTGCAGGTTCGCAGCCAGCCTCAGCTATTTAGTGAGGCCCTCTGCAATTTAGCGAGACCCTGTTTCAAAATAAAGAATAAAAAATAGGGCTGGGGGTGTAGCTCGGAGGTAGAATGCCCCTGGGTTCAATCCCCAGTACCCCCAAAAATAATATAAAAAAATAAAAAGGAGTTGGGGGTGTAATTCATTGGTGGGTTCTGTCCCTAGTAACACACATTCACACACACACACACACACACACACACACACACACACGAAATTCTAAGACTGAAGGGAACTCTTAGTGCTAACCTCTGTTCTGCATCTCTCGTGATTCAGGATAAGTCACAGACAGGACCGTGGGATTCACAGGTTTGATCACGCCACATCACTGCTCATAAGCGTTACCAGGTCTCCATTGCCGGCAGAGTACAGATTTTTGTAGGCAGAAAAGGAGGTAGGTGTCGGCTGCTAGCTCATGGAGTGCCACTCTCCCTATTTCTTTTTGTGTGTGTGTGTGTGTGTGTGTGTGTGTGTGTGTGTGTGACACTGGAGATTGAACCCAGGGGCATTCTACCTCTGAGCTACACCCCCATCCCAATTTTGCTTCTTATTTGGAAACGGTCTCAGTTGTGGAGGGCCTCATGAAATTGCCGAGGCTGGCTTCGAACATACAATCCTCTTTTCTCAGCCTCCCAAGTACTGGGATTACAAGTGTGCACCACCACGCCCGGCTCAGTCTCCCTATTTCTAAGATGGGTGTTCATATTTTTATTCTTAGATATTTTGAGGATGAGATGAGATAGCACCTGTGAAGCATGTATGAATGGGATGGGCGATTCAAATGCCATCTCTTTCTTTTTTTTTTTTTTTTGGTACTAGGGATTGAACTCAGGGGCAGTCTACCTCCGAGCTCCACCCCCAGCCCTACTTTTTATTCCTTGTTTTGAAACAGGGTCTCACTAAGTTGCAGGGGGCCTCATTAAGTAGCTGAGGCTAGCCATGAGCCCGGATCCTCCAGTCTCAGCCTCCCAAGTACTGGGATTATAAGCGTGTTCCACCAGGCCTGGCTACCATCTCTATTTCTATGTTGCTAATATGCCTAGACCTGGATGCTTTAGACTGGAGGAAGGCATGCTTTCTGATTGCTTTCTAGAATCATTCGATCATTTTAACACTTTCAGCTATACAGAGCACATACAAATTTGCTATGGGACTATTAGAGCTATTTTCACTTTGAATGTAGACTGCAACCTGTTTTGTTTTAATGGACTTGGCTCCTGTGCATAAGAGTGTATTCATTAGAGGAGGAGCGTGGACCGTTTCTTGTTCATCTCTGTACCTACTCTGCCTGACACTGGATCTATCACACATGAAAGTTTTGAGTAAATATTTGTCAAATTATTCAAATACACCTGCTAAAAGTTAATATCTGCTTTGTAACCTCTTGTTATGACACCTTTATTTACTTATCTTTTGCATTCTGTCTTGTATCATCTCTTTACACTTCTGGCTACTCTGCTAACTTACGGGATTCTTATGCGCATGGACAGAGTATGTTTCTCTTTATGTCCCTCATAATTATAACGTCACTGACCATAGTGCAGCATTTCCAAAGAATGTTTCATCGAAGATTAGTGCAATAGGATGCTGTATTCATTTCTTGTGGATGCTGGAACAAGTTAGCATACATTTAGTAGCTTATAGCAACACGGATTTATTATATTATAGCTCTGGAAGTCAGAAATACCAAATTAGTCTTTCTGTGCTAAATAAAATCAGCGTCAGGGTGGACTGCTCCTGCAGAGGCTCTAGGGGAGAATCTGTTTTTGGCATTTTTCAGTTTCCAGAGATCTCCCTTCATTCCTTGGCTTGTGGTCTCTTCCTTCCTCTTCAAAGCCAGCGATATAAGCATCTTCAAGTCTCTCTCTGTTTCTGTTACAACCTTGTCTTCTCTCTGCTTCTGACCCTCCTGCCTCCCACAGGGACTCTTGTGATGGGACTGTGCCTACAATATAGAATAGTCTCCACATCTCAAAACCTTCAACACAATCACATCTGCACAATATCTCATGCCAATAAGGTAACATATTAGTAAACTCTGGGTACTAGAATGTGGGCATCTTCAGGGTACCATTATTCAATCACAGATGTTACTAGGAAATAAGAAGGGAATAGAAGGATTCCATAGTTAGATTAAGTCTAGGAAACATTTAAAAATATAAGAAGCATGAGCATGTGACTTTAATGCAGGTTTTTTTTCTGACTTTTTATTATAAGAGACATGTGTCATGATTTTTTTTTCTCAACATGGTGCAGTGAATCTTTAACATGTTAGGAAACAAACAAACAAACAAACAAACAAACAAATTTATCACATTAGAATTCTACACTGGCAACATTATCCTTCAAAAATGAAAGAAAAATAAAGACTTTTTCAGGACAACAATAATTGAGAGAATTCATTACTTAGCAGACCTGTCTTTCAAGAAATGCTTGCAAAAGTTTACAGGCAGTCCCGCACGACCGGGGAGGCCCTCCGCGCCCTGTCTCGGACTCCAACGCCGCTACATGAGACCCGGGCTGCCCTCTGCACCCCACCTTGGACCCCCACGTCCTCCGGCACTGCTAACCTAGACCCAGAGCCTGCACCTCTCTCACCTGTGCGGGAGCCTTTGTGCCATGCTTCAGAGCCCAGATACCCTCCGGCGCCACAACCTGAGATTCGCACTACCCTTCATGCTGCCTCAGAGCCAGGGCATGCTCTGGAGCCACCACCCGAGATCAAGGAGCCTGCGCACCTCCCTGCGGCCTGCGCGCAATCTTCTGCGCCATGCCTCAGTGCATGTGCACCCTCAGGCACCGCCACCTGATACCCGGAGTCCGCACCCCCTTCGGGCCTGTGCAAGATACTCAGCGCTGTGCATCAGAGCCCGGGAAACCTCCAGTGATGCCTCCCAAGACCCGTAGCACATGTGCATCCCTTGGGGCCTGGGCCACCCTCAGCACCCACGCATCAGAGACCAGACACCTTCCGGCACCATCACCCACGCCTCAGAGCCCACATCCAACACTGCGGCTCGAAGTGCACCTCACGTGCCAACACCCAAGCTCTGGAACCTGTGTGTCCCCCCCCACACACACACACCACGCCCTGATCAACCAGACAGGAGGGAACCACAGCCTGCAGCGTACTGACCCAACTGGGACTACAGGGATCATTAAGAGGTCTTATACATAGAAAGGAAGATGATGCAGAGGTAAAAGAAACACAAAATTGAAAACACTGAAAATACGAGAATGAGGAACAGTGAGGAAACAAGAAACACAATGTATCAACAAGTGAGGTTACTGATATTGACCTACAGGAAATGCAAGACGGAGAACTCAGAATTTTGATCTTCAGAATGACGAAAGGCCTCAAAGAAAGCATAGAGGAGATGAAGGAGGAAGTTGAGGCTCTAAGAAAGAATCAGAAAGAAACACAGAACAAAATGAAGGAGTCAATAAACAAATTAAAGACTGCAAAAGAAACCAACTCTGGTAGGCTTGACCACATGGAAAACAGGGCATCACTCCTGGAAGACAGTTCATTCAAAACTGAAAACACAGTCAACCATATACAGAAGATATTACAACACACCCTGGCCATCCAAGAAATGCAGGCCAATACAAGATGTTCTAATCTAAGGATGAAAGGCATCGAAGAAAGTTTAGAAGCACAGACCAAGGGTATAAGAAACCTCTTCAAAGAAATAATTTCAGAGAATTTTCCGAACTTAGAAAAGGATTTGGACATTCACATACAGGAGACATATAGAACACTTTTAAGACAGGACCAAAGAAGGACCTCCCGATGCCACGTAATAATTAAAATGTCTAATGTAGAGGCCAAAGACATACAAGGGCAAAACAATAAAAATCACCCCAGTCTTCTCAACCCAAGTCAGGAATGCCAGGAGGGATTGGTATGAAGTACTCCGGACCCTGGAAGAAAACAACTTCCAACCAAGACTGTTATATCCAGCAAAGCTATCATTTAAAATTGATGGAGAAATAAATATGTTCCATAATAAACGAACACTTAAAGAATTCATGAGGACCAAGCCAACACTGGAGAAAATCCTAAACGAAATAAATCACAAAGAGGAAAAACAAGCAATTTTCAGAACCACAGGAGAGGTAAACTCCACGAGGTAGGCAACTAAACAAGGAGATTTGTCACTACAGCAAACAGAAAACAGAACTCAAAATGATAGGAAAAAAAATCATATCTCAATAATAACATTGAATGTCAAAGGACTCAACTCCTCAATTAAAAGGCATAGACTGGCCATGTGGATTAAAAAACATAACCCAACTATATGCTGCTTACAAGAAACTCACCTTTTAGCCATAGATATTCATACACTAAAGGTAAAAGGAAGTAAAAACATATACCATGCAAATGGAGATTGAAAACAAGCAGGGGTAGCAATGCTTATATCTGACAAAACAGACTTAAGCTAAAACACATCAGAAGAGACAAAGCAGGTCACTTCATACTAATAAAAGGAACAATCCAACAAGAAGATATAATAATAGTAAACATTTACTTCCCAAATGTGGGCGCACCTGCATTCATAAAACAAAGTCTTCAGTACATCAGGTCCCAAATGGACCAAAAATAATATTGGGAGACTTCAACACACCACTCATGCCACTAGATCAATCCTCCAGACAAAAGATGAATACAGATTGTTCAGACCTAAAGAAAACCATAGACCAAATGTATCTAATAGACACATACAGATTATTTCAACCAGCAACACCTGAATACACATTTTTCTCAGCTGCCCATGGAACATTCTCCAAAATAGATCACATACTGGGTCACAAAGCAAGCACCAGCAAATTCAAAAGATGTGATATAATTCTCTGCATATTCTCAGATCACAATGGAATGAAACTAGAAATTAACAACAGGAAGACCAAAAGTAATCACATAAGTACATGGAGACTGAATGATACACTTCTGAATGAGGAATGCATCAGAAAAGAAATAAAGGGAGAAATAAAAAAATTCCTGGAATTAAACGAAAATAGAGACATGACATACCAAAATCTATGGGACACTTTGAAGGCAGTGTTAAGAGGAAAGTTTATAGCACTGAGTGCCCACATAAGAAAAACAGAAGACATCCAAATAAATAACCTAATGACACACCTCAAGGATCTTCAAAAACAGGAACAGTCGAATCCCAAAGCCAGTAGGAGTCAGGAGATAACTAAAATCAGAGCAGAAATTAATGAAATAGAAAATAAAAAAACAATACAAAGAATCAACAAAACAAGAAGTTGGTTCTTTGAGAAGATTAACAAGATTGACAAATCACTAGCTAACCTAACCAAAAGAAGGAGACAATCAACCCAAATTACCAAAATCAGAAATGAAAAAGGGGACATCACCACAGATAGTGGAGAAATCCAGAGGATCATAAGAAACTACTTTGAAAACTTATATTCCAATAAAATGGAAAACATGGAAGAAATCGAAAGATTTCTAGACACATACAACCTACCTAAACTGAACCAAGAGGATATAGAAAACTTGAATCAACCAATACCAAGCACATAGATAGAAACAGCAATAAAAAGTCTTCCATGAAAGAAAAGCCCAGGTCCAGATGGTTTTCCAGCCAAATTCTACAAAACCTTTACAGAAGAACTAAAACCAATACTTTACAAGCTATTCCGTGAAATTGAAAGAGATGGAATTCTTCCAAATTCCTTTTATGATGCCAACATCACATTAATACCAAAGCCAAATAAAGATACCTCAAGAAAAGAGAATTACAGACCAATATCATTAATGAGCATAGACGCAAAAATTCTAAATAAAATACTAGCCACGTGCATTCAAAACCATATTGAGAAAATCATACACTATGACCAAGTTGGTTTCATCCCAGGAAAGCAAGGCTGGTTCAACATATGCAAAACAATACATGTTATTCACCATATAAATCGAACTAAAACCAAGAATCACATGATCATTTCAATAGATACGGAAAAAGCATTTGACAAAATTCAACACCCATTCATGGTAAGAACTCTACAGAAAATTGGAATAGAAGGAACATACCTCAACATCATTAAGTCAATATATAAGAAACCCAAAGCCAACATCATATTGAATGGGGGAAAATTGCTGGAATTCCCCTTAAAAACAGGAATAAGACAAGGATGCCCACTATCACCACACCTTTTCAGTATAGTCATTGAAACTCTTGCCAGAGCAATAAGACAAGAGAAGGATATCAAAGGAATTCAAATAGGAAAAGAAGAATTAAAATTATCTTTATTTGCAGATGATATGATCCTATATCTAGAAGACCCAAGAACTCAACCAAAAATCCACTAGAGCTGATTAACAAATTCAGCAAAGTAGCAGGATACAAGATCAACCTAAAAAATTAGTAACTTTCATATATGCTAGCCATGAATCCACTGAGAAAGAAATCCAGAAATCAATTACATTTACAATAACTTCAAAACCAAACAAATACCTAGGAATAAACTTAACCAAAGAGGTAAAAGATCTCTACAATGAAAACTATAGAACACTGAAGAAAGAAATGGGAGATCTTCAAGATGGAAAGATCTCCCCTGCTCTTGGATAGGCAGAATAAATATTATCAAAATGGCCAATCTGCCAAAAATGATCTACAGAGTCAATGCAATCCCTATCAAAATACCAACATAATTTTTCACAGATCTAGAAAAATCAGTCATTAATTTTTATGGAGAAACAAAAGACCCAGAATAGCCAAAGCAATTCTCAGCAATAAGAACCATGCAGGAGGCTTCACAATTCCTGGCTTCAAATTGTACTACAGAGCTATAGTAATAAAATCAGCATGGCATTGGCACAAAAACAGACACATAGACCAGTGGAACAGAATAGAAGGTACAGAAACAAGTTCACAAAGTTATAGTCAATTGATTTTCGACAAAGGTACTAAACACATACGTTGGAGAAAGGATAGTCTTTTCAACAAATGGTGCTAGGAAAAGTAGTTATCTACCTGTAGAAAAATGGATGTAAATCCTTATCTCTCACCCTGCACAAGATTCAACTCGAGATGGATCAAAGACCTGGAATTTAGACCAGAGTCTGTGATATTATTAGAAGAAGGCATAGGTTCAACACTTGACCCAGACCAGCCGGATCAATGCTACCCTAAGAAGGGGAGTGGGGATTGAAATGAGACAGGACACGAGGGGAGCCAAGCCATGCTGAGCTCGGACTCAGCTCTTTATTTTTAGGTACATCTTTTTATACACTTTCAGTCCCATTGTACCCATGGAGAAAAACAACACACTACTTCCTTATACCTGTTAACTTCTT